>CAUEEP010000298.1:0-30060 GCA_958450365.1 Mesorhabditis belari | reverse complement strand
TATTGGGTTGGTGAATCGAAAACTGCCGGCTATTGTCATATGTGACAGTTTGAGCACTTTCTTCAAAAGAAACCCATTTTGGTGCCAATGGAAAAGTTGTAGAGAATCAAAAATGAAGCTTATATCCAAATTTTCAGAACGATTCAAAAACTGGTTTTCAAGAAATGCCAAATTTACGAATTTTCACAAAACTTGCATTTTAAGCGAAACTACTAAGTGTAGCTTTTGGGAAATTTGGCCATAAGCCTAATTTTTGATTCTCTACAACTTTTCTATTGACACCAAAATGGGTTTCTTTTGAAGAAAGTGCTCAACTGGGCTGACAGCTCACATCTCCAGTCCTCCATTCTTGAGTCTCACACTTGTCTCACACACAAACCAAAATCCTACTACGAAAGAGGAATCCGCAAATTGCCTGTAAAATGGGCAGAAGTCGTCAATAATAATGGAAATTATTTGGAATGAATTCATGGTTTTACGTTGAATAAATTTTAGTTCAAAGTCCCGCAGTTTTCAATTCACCAACCCAATACAAAGAAGCGTGCCCCTTCTAAAAGCTGACTGCCTTGGATTTAATTAGTTTAGTTAGTTATTAGTTTATTAATTAAAAAGATTTATTGAGTTCAAATCATAAAGAACAAGGATGAGTGGCTATTTTAGTGGCTATTCGCCACACTTTGCGTGATTTGAAATGCATCAAAAATGCTGTGTTTTAAAAAGATAATAGATGTATCTTGTAGAGGGTATTAAATATCGAATCTCTATCTCTATATAGATCATTTTGTTTTCAAATTTGAGAATACTCTAGTCACTTTACACTTTGGATGTTTGTAGTTGATTGAATGAATGGATAATCTTTCACACTAGTCAGCAAAAAGATAAACTTTTATTCAAATCAAAAGTCAAAATGCTAACATGAGAGTAAGAAAGGAGGAAAAGTAACCCGTAAGTTTTGGAGAGCAAACAAGAAATAAGAAAACAAGGAAAAGGCTTAATCGATCATTGGAATAAGATGTTCTTTGAATTCATAAGTTTAGACTAAACCTATCCATAATCACCAATTTCTAATATTTTTTCCGATCGCTGTTCAAAATGACGAAGCCGATCACGACAATGATTAGCCCGATTGCCCAACCGCAAGCTCGCATCCACATAAGGCACTGTCGCTCAGCTTCCTGAAAATGTGTCTTGATCTAAAACAATAGTTTTTAGAAAGCTCAAGCTATTCTATAGGTGACAAGGGACTTTTTGTGGCTCAAGGCTTTTTGCGGCTCTTTTTGTGGCTTCATTTTTTGGTTCTACTGTATGCTTTGCGTCATTTTTGGATTTTTTGCTTTGAGGAATTCCCAAATTATGCCAAAGTCACTTCTCAATTCTGCTCATTCTCCTCGTTTTAGAATTTAACATTATTTACAAACAGTTACTAACCTAACTAAAGGGTTCTCTATACACCGTTCCATCAAAGCTTGGTTTGACCAAATATCACCGCAATCACGAAGCAGGAGATTACGAGAAAAATGCACAAAAGGACAAGCTTCTCATCGCGTTTTCGCTCATTTTCCTAAAGTTATTGTAAGTTGGGTTGAAAGATAGATTTCTTAAAGGATATTATTTAGAGAAAGCTTGTGGATAAGCGGAAAACAGTTGAATCAAAATTTAACAAAGCTTTGGGAAGAAAGAGAATGTTTAAAAGAGTTTTGAAAGCTTGATTTTAGGAGTTATAGAATTTGGGATTGCAAGGATCTTTGGGATCTTACTATTAGCAAATTTTAACTCCATTAATCTTATTAAATTGCTTATTGCTTGAATGCTTCAATGTTAAATTTGCTCTTTTACTTGCTCTTACTCAACCCCGATTAATCTGCGATAAAATGCTAAATGGCTGAAATTGGCCTCATTTTATTGGCTATAAGTGTCTAGGAATTATTTCTGATATAATTCAGAATATTTCTCTTGCAGTGCTCTTACAGTGCTGAATATTTTCAACAATGAAAAAGACTAACATTTTCTAGCCCGCAACAACACGATGAAAACGACGAAGAATGTGAAGAATAAACAAAATGCGGTCTTTTGCAGGCATCTCAAAGACATGTCCTGGAATTTGGAAGAGATTTGGAACTTGAGCGGGTAACAAGTAAGGGAAAACTGGGTACTATTAATTGCTTTTTCTTGTTAATAGCAATAAGAAACAATTCAAGCCAGCCTGGTATTCGTTTTAATAGGGATGATTTTGTCTTGGGATGGGAGAGGGAAATCACTGACGCAAAACAGCTACAAGGAATGCTTCAAAGTAGCCACAATGATGAGCCACAATACAAATCCAAAACTAGCTCTTTGAATTACCGTATTTTCTCTAATAGTAGTGCACCCAAGCGAGCCGAGTTGGTGACTATTTTACAGTTTCCAAGCTTTTGCAGAAGCTCAACACTCAAATCCCTCACTAGATCTCATCGTCAGCTACATTTTCCGACCCCACATCAATACGTTCTGATAAGCGGTTCTCGAGATTTCGAGGAATTTAGGCAAAGCTTAAGATGCGCTACTATTAGAGAAAATACAGTATTAAAATTTGCACAGTTCGCTAGCGAAAATCATAACCGGCTATCCGATTATGAGTACCGTATTGTAGTCTAGTAGTAGTGCACCCAAGCGAGCCGAGTTGGTGACTATTTTACAGTTTCCAAGCTTTTGCAGAAGCTCAACGCTCCAATCCTCCACTAGATCTCATCGTCAGCTCCATTTTCCGACCCCACATCAATACGTTCTGATAAGCGGTTCTCGAGTTTTCAAGCAATTAAGGCAAAGCTTAAGATGCGCTACTATTAGAGAAAATACGGTACTAACTAACTACGAAACTGGCTTTAAAGAAACTGGACTAAGCAGACTAGCTTTAATATTGATTTGAGAAAGTAGGAACTAGAGCAAGTTTAAGTCTGGCATTTGGTTTGGCTTCAGTCAAGCCATTAGTCTACCCACTTCCACTCAAAAATACCTTTACAATTTGTTAAATACAGATCTCTTCTTTCTATATATATTTACAGTATTCTAGTTTGTTTAATAAGCTCATTTATTAATAATTCGATCACTTTTCAGAAAGCCAATAACTCCTCTCAAATTTAGCATTTTTTTTACTTTCTCTTTACAGTTTTTAAAACCATAAACATTTTCTCATAGTTTAACAATATTACGAGTATGACTTTAGCACTACGATGCACTACTATTAGAGAAAATGCGGTAAACCCATTCATGACAAACTTTGCTGGGTAGAAAAAGAAAGTTGTGTGCTTGAGAACGTTAATAAAATGAGCTGTTATGTTAAAGTGATTTGATTTGAGACAACAAATGGATTTATATCTCACCTGAGCATCGGCATCATCTCTGTCTTCTGAGATTTGATGAGTTGTTTGACGAGGTTCTTCAGCTGGTGGAGAAACGAAAATTGTGACTGGTTGGTCTTGATTTTGATAGCCATGTTGAGGTGTGCCCGGTCTTGAATAGATGATTCCCTAAATTTACAGAATTACAACGTTCAATAGACTATTGCATTCAATAGACTATTGCGATTAAATAAAGTTTCAAATCAACTTTTAACTACCACTAGTGAACCCAATTCTGAGTTCTTTCGAAGAATTGTATCAAGTTTAAACTCAGTTTTTAAACTTACACTGTTACTCGTCGGTATCAGAATCAATTTATCCCCATCTTGAATATAGATTTGACTGTGTGGGGTAGTTGGCCTTGATCGAGTGCATTCTTCATAGCTTGGTGGCGGCGTTTCACAACGTGAGCTCGACGGTTCCATTAAAAAAATAAAGTAAATGTAGACAATGTAGACAACTCTAAACTGAAGCAGGAAATTGAAACTTCTCAAAGAATGAGACCATTTCAATGAGCTGTGGAGTGTTTGGGGCTATTTAGAGCTGGCCAAAGGGGCATGGCGCTCTTTTCTGCAAGAGGCCGGTCCGGAGAATCGATTTCGGAGATGGACCCGGAAAAGGAGTAGAAAAAAGGAAAAAGGCAAGATTAGGAATGTGAGTCAGAGATAGAAATTGCATTTCTTTCGCAACAGGTAATGGAAATGTTTGTAAAGAATTCCATTGGGAAATTGAACGTCATAATACTAGTTGTATTTAATTGACTAAAGAACTTCAAGAATCATTTGAAATCCAGTTTTTTGGGAAAAGTTGAACAAGTTGTAATATAAAGAAGTAAAAATAGCTACTAGACACTTACAGTCAAAGCAAAGTTAGCCAGGAAGTTAGCTGGGAAGTTAGCTGGGAAGTTAGCCAGGAAGTTGGCTGGGAAGTTTGCTGGGAATTTAACTAGGAAGTTAGCTGGGAAGTTAGCCAGGAAGTTAGCTGGGAAGTTTGCTGGGAATTTAGCCAGGAAGTTAGCTGGGAATTAAGCTAGGAAGTTAGCTGGGAAGTTTGCTGGGAATTTAGCCAGGAAGTTAGCCAGGAAGTTAGCTGAGAATTTAGCTGGGAAGTTAGCTTGATTTTCATTATTTTCATTACGCATTGAGGACTCCATACTTTGTCAATTTTAACATCTTTAGAAAAGCTGTCAAACGCAAAGGAATATCAAAATTCATTTCACTTGATGCATTTTTCAACCATTTAATTTCTTAACTTAAATCTCTGACACAACAATTTATTCAAACGAAACGATTAACAAAGGAATACATAGCACCCGCGTTTATTTTGTAAGAAAGAAATTGATCTCGATGATTTACAAGATTTTGGCAATTAAAGGCAAGAACTATCTCTTTTTCTTTGTCGTGATGTAGATTATCGCATAGCAGACCATAATAATTCCGATGATCACAACGAGAAGACTTGTGCAGCTAGATGTTGACTGGAAAGGTTTTATTATTATAAAAACTAGTTGGTTTTTGTTCATAAAGAGATCTCCAATATCAGTTTTGACCGAATTTGTGACTAGGAATGACAACTTTTTTATGTTAACTTATGGCATTGTTGTTGGAATTAAAGTCGAATAACTACTCGAAATTAAGGCTACTAAAAACATTGATCAAATTGATCATTTCCATCTTCTATAGCTCCTTTAGAAGTATGTACTTTTAACGGAATTCAACCAAGTTTTAATAGTAACTTGTAAGGCAGGTTGATTAGAAGCCAGATAGAACCTGACTGGCTTACAGTAAAGCTGAAGCAAGCCAGCTGAAGCAAGCCAGCTCAATCAAGCCAGCTCAATCAAGCCAGCTCAATCAAGCCAGCTCAATCAAGCCAGCTCAATCAAGCCAGCTCAATCAAGCCAGCTCAATCAAGCCAGCTCAATCAAGCCAGCTCAATCAAGCCAGACCACGCAAAGCAACAGATTGTTAGAAGCTAGAACGGACTGGCTCCTGGCTTGAAGTAAATCCAGACAAGTTTAACCAGAAGCCAGGTGAGGCCCTTGCTTTACCTGACCCGGAAAATCAGGCTGATTAGCCTTCTCCACTTTTTTAAAGGTTATTTTTTTGAAATAAATAATAAACCAATCAATCTATGGTTTATTTTATCCAAAAATCTTATGATTTAGAATCTTTTCCATCAAATTATTGTGAAGACTGACACTGCGAAAAGACGCCACACGAAGTGGCACAACCCTTATAAACCGTTTGCCACACAAAGAACATTACAAAGACGAAAAGGCATATAACACCAATGATAACAGATTTGAGACATTCCATGGCAACATTCTGAAGTTGGGAGTTAGTTTTTATGAAGAATATGGCTGAGCTTCTATAAGGATTAACACACTAAACACTTTTTCTTACTAAGAATACTATGAAGCAAGATATAAACTTGAATAATGAAAGGATGGCGATAGTTCATAGCAACAACAGCAACAACAATTCTGAACTTGAGAGCTCTGAAAGCTTTTGAAAATGCTGAAAGCAATCAGCACTAAAAGATGGTTTTGAAAGAATCTATGAATCATTTTATTCTTGACAGTTTAACAATATTGACTCTCATTATACTTACATCTTCTTGTCGAGTCTGCAATGGAAGACCATTTTGTACACCGGGCGGTGGTGGGCACATAATCGGCACAATGTGCTCTCCATGATTATAAATTCGAGGAGTTGGTGTGGCAGCTCTTGAACTGTGACAACTCTGGAAATCGATTTGGTCACTAAGTTTATTAAGGAAGAAGTTAGGTTTTTTGCAAGTCAATCAAGTCAATCAAGTCAGTCTAACCAGTCAAGTCAATCAAGTCAATCAAGTCAGTCAAGTCAATCAAGTCAGTCAAGTCAATCAAGTCAATCAAGTCAATCAAGTAAGTCAAGCCACAAGCCAGTCAAGTCAGTCAAGTCAATCAAGTCAGTCAAGCCAATCAAGTCAGTCAAGTCTAACGTAAATAAGTCAGTCTTAAAATCTTGTCTCAATGTTGTTATGAAGCTTTAGAAGCGAATTTGCTTTTAGCAGTTGAACGGAAAAGTTTTAAAAGGCTGGAGATTGAGTTTCAGAGTACTTTTGACTCAAAAAAGAACCATTTACAGTGAACTACTAGTGGCAGTGGCAGTACTAGTGGCAGTACTAGTGGCATTTACGGTGGCAGTCTCATTACTAGAAAAAGTACAAGCGATGAGTTCTGTTTGTTAAAGTAATTCGTACTCAAATGCATTAACACCGGTCATTCAGCTTATTTCTTAACAAACGCACATCATTTTATCGAATATTTTAGCCTTATCTATTCTGTAGTTCTATTTAATTTATAGTTAAGGAAAGACGGACAAAGAAAAAGACAAAGATAAGACAAAAGACTTTCTAGATAACACCAAAATCAGTCGGAGAGCCTGTACCTGCTTGTCTTTCTATTTCCTCCAAACCTTTGCCCATAAAATTCCAATTCTAACACTAAATCGCAAGACAACAGTACTAAAGTTGGTACTTACAATATTTACAAGTCTCTCCTCAGTTCACTGGGAGGAGTCTAGTCTTCAAGGTAAGCCAAGAACGAACGTGAGACTCAAGGGAAAGAGTTTAGCTACACCTATACTTGTGTATCGATCTGGTATACAATAATTGAGATATCTGATATCTAATACATTATCCGAACTACTCTAAAACTTACAAAATCGACTAAAATCTAAAAGAAAAACTCACATCATTTGGATTCTGTGGAAAGGTCGGAATCACTTGATGCCCACCGCTTCCATAGTAGCTGCTTTGTGGAGTGTGTGGACGAGAATTCATACATTCTTCGTAGCTCGGCGGTGGTGAATTTGGTTCCATGATTATTCGACTGAAATTTTCAAAGTATCTTCTTAAAGGAAATTTCGAGACTTCAAGAGAAAAGCTGATAATCGGGAAACTACAAATTGTCGGTTTTGTATCTTTTGGGAATGGCAAAAAAAGCCAAAAGTTCAACTCGTAATTAAGCTTAAGCTTATTTATAACATTCATGGAAAGTCAAATATTGATTACTGATAAGTTTTAGTAAGTTTGGATAAGAAAATTTTCGACAAAATGGATTTGAATCATTTCATGGGGTTTAGCTCGCAAAAAATAGCTCATACTGGTCAAAGAAAAGGACAAAAATCGATTTGGACGCGAAAATAGCACGAGCTTTGATGAGTGAGGAAGAGAAAAGGCATGGACACAAGGGAAAAGACAACCAGGAACACAAAAAATGTTAGCCAAACCAGGGTTTCAATGTGAAAAAGTTTAAAAATATGATTTCAAAGTAAGGAATGGCTTTTTATTTCCGTTTTATTTCCGTATAAAAACTTTCGGATCAATCTAAAATTTGAAAATCCTCTTCCAGATATTAGAAATGAGAATTCCCAAATTTTCAGACCAATCCAAATTCTAGAAGTGTCAAAAAGGAGCAATTGCGCGAAATTGCAGTTTTCCTGAAGCGCAATTTCGCGCTTTTCACTTTTCGCTCAAAATTTTGTTCAGAAAAGTTTCCCTGATCGTTCAGCAAATGGCACCATTCGATCGGTTATGAAATTCGGAGCCAGAAAAATGTCTCTTTGATGCCCTGAAGTCTGTAGAGGTGGAGTGAAATCCACTGGGATCTCAGTGACTTACAGGGTCGCGGTACTGGTACCGGTCTGCCCGTTTTCTCCACTTCTAGACTTTGAATCGGTCTGAAAATTTGGAAATCATCTTCCAGATATTTGAAATAAGAAATCCCAAATTTTCAGACCATTCCGAAATCTAGAAGTGTCAAAAAGGAGCAATTATGCAAAAGTCTTGTCTTTTCTAAGGTAAAAGAGAGGTTTGAGAACGATTTTCCTGAAAAATGAGCAAATTTGACTAATTCTCAGGTTAAGTTTAGATGGAACTGATTTTCTGGATCACTGGATTACTGGATTACTGGATTACTGGATTACTGGATCATTGGATTACTGGATTACTGGATTACTGGATCATTGGATTACTGGATCACTGGATTACTGGATTACTGGATCACTGGATCACTGGATTACTGGATCATTGGATTACTGGATTACTGGATCAATGGATCACTGGATCACTGGATTACTGGATCACTGGATCACTGGATTACTGGATCACTGGATTACTGGATCACTGGATTACTGGATTACTGGATCATTGGATTACTGGATCACTGGATTACTGGATTACTGGATCATTGGATTACTGGATCACTGGATCACTGGATTACTGGATCACTGGATTACTGGATTACTGGATTACTGGATTACTGGATTACTGGATCATTGGATTACTGGATCACTGGATCACTGGATCATTGGATTTTCAGGATTTTCTGTAAGCTTTTACCCTTTGCCTGGCTACTCTAACCCAAAAAGAACCAAAAATCAGTTAAAAACTACTTTATTAAGGTTAAAATCTAATCTCAATAATTACTTTCAAATCGAGAAAAGTGAATCATTTATTAGACTTGTTTCTAAGAAAAATCAAAGAGAAATGGATATAAAAAGTGAGTTGGAAAGGTAAAAAGAGAGAAAAACGACGACTACAAACAATGAAAAGGTCAGAAAATCTCAGAAATTCTCAGAAAATCACAGAACACAAGAAAAGAAAATCAAAAATAAAGGAAAATCTTGTTTTTAACAATTCATTAGACAATATTTCAAAAGTTTCTCTGATTTTCGAGTGTTTATTGAGAATTTCAAGAGAGTTAATGAGAATCTCAGTTTGAAATTCTTTATAGAAAAGGGGAAAATGGTAAATGACACGGAAAATAAGGAAACTAAAAAGAATTGTTGTTAACTATTGTCATGAAAAAGATAAAGCTTTCGAAGAACATTCCCAATGCAAGAGAATTTGAAGAGAAAGGGACCCAAATTTAAAGAGATAGGGAACCAAGTTTGTTGAGATAGGGAACCAAATTGAAAGAGATAGGGAACCAAGTTTGTTGAGATAGGGAACCAACAGTCACGATTCTCATTAAACCCTGAAAATTGATATTTCTTTTTCCAAGTTTCAAGATCTTTGATCTTTAATTATTCTTGTTCACTCTATAGCTTAATTATAAAAGAATCAACTTTACTAGTCTAGTTCTACTTATTGCTGTAAATAACTTAAAATATCCTCTTTATCTAGGCACTAATGGTCAAAGCTCATCCGCGTCACATAGAGTGAGTCATCGTTACGAAATCGGGAAAAAGCCCTTTTTGCTTTTCGCTTTTCTTTACAGCTTTCTCACGTTATGCAATGAAAATCAAGTGACGCGAATTGGTTGGATTTTTTTTCTCAGAAAAGTGATTTTTACTGGGATTATTGGGAAATTGATGCTTGAAAATGAGGCTTGAATTTGAAATTGATGTGGAGATGCTCATCAATAGTAGAATTTGAACATAGAAACTGTTGTGCAAGTTCACGCGTCGTTTAACATGGATCCGCAGCCCTCAAAATATCGTTGTCTACCGCTTGAGGTCGACGAGAGTGTTCATCATTCTTGAGACTTTCATCACCATTCCGAAAGCGTTAGAACCAGGCTCGGCATCGGCTTTCGGACAATACATTATTCCCAAAGGCTTGGTCCAAATCTCGATGGGATTCCGCGACTGTTTTGCCCAGTTTGAAGTCGTAAAGTAGGCTTATTGATAAGTAAAGTAGACGCGAACTTTATATATTTGAAGTCGGTCATCTAAAGCAAGAAAAAAGATCTTAAAAATAAGAAATTATCCTTTTAAAAAGATTCCAAATATGCACAAGATACTTTTAAATACAGAAAGACATGTTTTAAAAGCTTCTCTCACAACAATAAGTTTAGCAACGCTTGTTTATATCCGAACAACCTAATAGATTAGCAAGAAAGTTTGCACAATGATTTCTGAAAAAACAAGCCATAAATTCTTCCCAAGTTCTTTTAATAAACTTAACTATATTTATCAAAAAAATTTTGCTAAAAAATCAGAGCAGGCTTCAGGTCAAAAATAAGAGATTTCAGCTGATTGGTCACTTTTGAGTGACCAGCCTTTAGACAAGTTTTTAATGGGTTAATGGATCGGTACGTTGATATTGATAAGTACGTTAATATTGATCTGTCCGGTACCGTACCATTTGTCAGCAAAATAAAAGAACTCGCCTTTATAGGGAGCGGTTTCGTAGACATGTAGACATGTACAGGGTTGTTACTAGAATCAAAAAATTCAGACCTGTCCTGGCTTTGGCTGGCCTGGCCTTGGCTGGCTTGGCTAACCAAGGCTTTTGCCTTTTTGGAACAACTCTGGAGATGTCGACATGGGAAACCGTAGACAGTGGACATAGGAACCGAAAATATGCTTCCGATTCCGATTCGGTAAAACTATTCTTTTGTTAGCTGAAACAAGAATCGTAAGGGAGGAATCGCCGCAAGGGGAATTATTAGGTTGGCAAGAAAGTTCGTAGAAAAATTTTGCACCATGATTTCTCAAAAACCAAGCCATCAATTCTTCCCAGATTTTTTCGATAAACTTGACTATATTTCAAAAGCTTTTTGCCAAAAAAACCAGAGTGGTCTTCAGGTAAAAATTAAGAGATATCTTCAGCTGAAGTGACTTGATCACTTTTTGAGTGACCAGACTTTAGACAAGTTTTTAATGGGTTAATGGATAGGTAATGGGTTCCATTCAAAGCCTAAAATGAAGTACTTAAAATAGGGAAAATTTGTGATAGAGGCAACTTTTATCTAATGCTTTTTAACTTTTCAAAATTACCTATATTAGCCAAGAAGATGACACCATTATTTTTTTTTAAATACAGCTTCTCTGTAAAAAGTTTTGGCCAAAAGAGAGATTATATTGCTATTGCTATTGCTACAGGCTACAGGCTACAGGCTACAGGGCGGCATAAGTATGGTTACAGACTCAGAACCGTGTATCGTAATGAAATATGAGCGGATTCATGTAAACTTTATTTAAAATTAACAACAGTAATCATATTCATTTAAAAAAATAACAATATGGGCACCTTTATTCTTGATAACGGCTTTAAGACGCTTTGGATAACTTTCCACGGCGGCCCGCAGGGTACTTTGTGGAATTTCCACTCAGGCTTTCTTCAGAGCCTTTTTCAGACTTTCCATGTTTGCATGTTTTGTTGTGCATGCTTTGTATTTTCATAAGCATTATTCGATTTGTACTTTTACAAAAGTGCCAAGAATCTAACAAAGAAAAAACATTATGAAAATGAAAATATCTTGAAAGAGGAATCTCAATTGGAACCGTTTCTCACTAAAACCAAATTGTCGACTGGTACACATGAGTAATAGACATGTCCATTTTCGAGTTTTGGCGGCCGGGTCGGTTCAGCGGGTCACCTGAACTTACTCATTAGACAAATGAGTAAGTCGATCGGTCACCCGGGAAAAAAGCCGGGTCGTGGGTCGGGTCAGCGGGCCACTTTTGACCCGATGCCCATGTCTAATGAAGTCCAACAAAGTCCAGAGTCCAATAGACAAAAGAACTCTTCTAAAAGTTACACTTGACACAGATTAGTCTTGACTTTTAAAGGCACAAAATTTTTTAGCAAAACCTTGGTATTCTCTGTGTCAATTTGCGGTTTCTGGTACAAAACTTCTACAATAAATTTATTCATATAATAAAAGGCAAAAGTTAGGAGAAAATTTGGAAAAAACATCTTAAAAGCATAGTTAAAGAACTATACAATAAGTGAGATCAAGAATTGTTTTTGAAGAGCTCGGGCTCAGCTCAGGCTTGAGTCAACGACGATCCCCGTTGAGCGGCTTCTTCTTCTTCTCTATCGAGTTTCTCTTGATAGTCTAGAATCACCTTCCAGGGGTCCTCATTCCTGAAAACACAGAAATTAAGATATTTCATTCAAATTCTGCTCATCGACATTTGTATATGTTATTCATTATCAAAATTAAATGGGTTTCTAGCCTGAAAACTTTAGAATAGCCTTTAAAATAGCCTTTAGAAGTCTCTCAAATCCTTATCTCAATCTACTCTAGGGCTATTAATTCTTGCATTGATACCATTCTTCTTGAAATTGCAAATGGTATAAAGTCAAGATTAAGATTCAATCAGTTCAAACTTCTATCCAATTACAATTCTTCTTAAAACCTACTTGATTGCCTCTTCCTCTTCGGCAGTAAAGTCGTTCTCCACTCCCCAAATCTCGCGGATCTCTTCCGGTGATTTTCCCTGAAATTTGAATTGAAAAGAGTTCAAAATTTGAGACTTACTCAAAGCTTTTATAGCTATTTCTATGCAAATTTCTCTTTGAAACTCACCTTGATCATATCGGCGATTGTTTGAGCGCATTTATCGAGAAGGCACTTGATGTCCATGTAGTTGGCAGCCTGGAAAAGGAATTGGTAAGGGATTTTTCAGATTGAAAGAGTAAGATGTTTTGATTTTATTATCGAAAAGACTTATAATGTATTATTTGCAAAAGCCAACCAAATAAACATCGTGAAGCGCCTCGGAAGTCATCTCGGCCATGAATTCTTTCTCCCATTTCGTCAACTCAGCATCGCGTTCGTTTTCCCACCTGAATTGTTAGAATTAAGGCTCTTTGCGAGTAATCAAATTGCAAACTTCATTTCTAAATATTAAATTATTAAGTTATTCAATTAAATCAATGAATTCACCCACCATTTTTCCTCTTCCCAAGCCGGACAGTCGCGGTGTTGTTCACACCAACGAACGATCTGAAAGTGAAAGATGAATTCAAGAATTTGATTTGAAACTGATGAAAAGTTGACTTTAAAAAATTGAAATCATTGAAAACTCACATAATAAAGGCTTTCACTGGAAACATTTGGAAGAGCCATCGGTTCCATTTTCGAGATCGCCTCATCGTCTGTCAAACCGGTGTTCTGAAAGCGAAAAGGTATTTAAACTTTGAGAATCGTAAAACTTTATAGATTTCTATGCTAAATTAGAAAACAAATGCTATTTATTTTCTCTCCAAACCTCAGCATAGTGATTGACGGTTCCACAGAGTTGAGCCGCTTTCTTCGACAGGGTGAATTCCTTGTCCTCTTTGGAGATGACCTGTAAAAAAGGGGCATTACTCAAAAAGCTTCTTTTATTACTCTTTTAGCTGAATATATTTTCTTCTAGTGGTTTATTTCCTTACCCGAAAAACAACATCCTCTTCACGGGCTCGCTTCGCATCAGATGGGCCGTCATCGGACATTTTCGAAATTTTTGAGAGGAAAGTTGAGGAACTAAAATTGTATCATAAAATGAAAAATGGAGTAAAAGTTGAATCAAAAAACTACTTCTTAACCGATTAGCTAATTAAAAAATAAAGTTAAAACCTCAAAGGTATCAAAAGAAAAAAAGGGAAGAATTTTAGAAGAGAGTTTTCAAAGTAGAGAAGAGAAGATGGCTTGTGAATGATTCGAATAGTGATTTGGATCTCTATTTATAGTGGATGGGGAAATTATTGTTGAGCAGATTTGTGTGAATTTCTAGATATGGTAAGAAAATTGGTCAAAATCGGCAAAATGGGGCCAGATACGGGACAATTAAATGTATCTGGAGGCCGCTGGGAATGGTAAAGGAAAAGAATAGATAGCGAAAAGTGGACTTTTCGATTACGGTATTTTTCTCAAACTAACGGTTGCATAATAACTGATCGTTAAGGAGATTTTGAAACATTTGCATTTAATAAAACAGCTACCGTATTTATCCTAGTAGAAGCACATGTGCTTTTATTTTTCATCCGCCTCACCAAAGTTGCTTTTGTTAGAGGCTGTGCTTCTATTTTTCCCTCTCATTGCTTCTATTTTTCAAATCTTTAAAGAACAATCAAATAGGTAGGTAGCTAGAAAGAAACCCGTTCAAATATCAAACAGAATTTTAAGATTAATTTGTTCATTCGTGTAAGTAAAACAACAACATTTATTTAACAATATAAAAACAATTTTAAACAAACTCATCAATCATTTAAATCATCTTCGATAGCATTTCCGTTGACATCATCGACTTCAACGAAGGCACCACTGTCATCGTCCTTGTTTTCCTTATCTTTACCGTGTTCGATTTTCTCCATCAATTTGGCGAGCAGCTCATCGTGCCTGGCCTGTTGCAATTTGGAAGCCCCTTCTGGAACGGCCTAAAAGCCTAAAATAAGCCTAAAAGTCAGCCTAAAATAAAAGACATTAATAAAGTAAAATCTTAGCTTGAATTGTTAAGCTTTAACCTTTTACCTTACCTTAAAGCAGGAAATTTGATCATCTTCAGATCCATCGGTGTTATTTGTAATCTCACAAGTTTTGAACGATTTGGCGATAAGATCCTTATCCAAACTGTCCCAGGCATCGACGACCCATTGCAAGTAAACGTCAAGGTCAGTGTCTTGAGATTTTCTCCTTTCGTTAGCTTCTGGTCTTCATGCACCATCCAGTCGGATTGTCATCTTAGCTTGAATTGTTAAGCTTTAACCTTTTACCCTACCTTAAAGCAGGAAATTTGATCATCTTTAGATCCATCAGTGTTATTTGTAATTCCACCTTTACGTTTCTACGTTTAACTCTTTTCTGTCTTTCCTTTTTTCCTTTTCTTCTTCTTATTTGATGATTTGATTGTTTTTAGGTATGAAGTCTAAGAAAGAGCTGCGTTCAGCCATTATTACTCTTCATCAGCAAGGAAAAATACTCGCAGAGATATCACGAAGCTTGTAGAAAAAGAGAAAGAATTTCCTTGAGCTGTTCACTCGTTCGCAAAACACCAGCACAATATCACATTCGAGACGAGGCTCCTCATCGATTTGAACCCAATCCGTGTATTTATTTCGGTGGCTCTCTTCAAAAATTCTGTTTTTTATTTGGCGTTTTTGATGCGTAAAATAAAAAGTTAGATCTAGCGTCAAAAAACGGAAAGAACTTTCCAGCCAACCTAATAGTAGTTTCCCTTAAAATGCAAGTTTTGTGAAAATTCGTAAATTTCGCATTTCTTGACAACCAGTTTTTCAATCGTTCTGAAAATTTGGATATAAGCTTGATTTTTGATTCTCTACAACTTTTCCATTGACACCAAAATGGGTTCCTTTTGAAGAAAGTGCTCAAACTGTCACATATGACAATAGCCGCAGTTTTTAATTCACCAACCCAATAAAAATCAAGCAGTTTCTTAAATCAATGTTACAACCCTGTATTCAAAGATTTCAGTAATTTTTTATCAATATCTTTTTTGATTTGGAAAATAAAACGATAAAGCCTGAGATTTCTTATCGATCCCAATCCGTTGCACTATAGTGTTTGGTCAATTTTGGAGGCAAGGCTGAAAGAACAAAATTGATTCATTTCTAATATCATTCAATGTTTTTCGCCCCGGATTTCACGCAAAAACTCGTGATATCAGGAATTTACGATGTCGCAAGTGTTCTCTCAGTTATCCTATGCCCAGTGGTTTTGTATCTTTTGTATTTGGATCGGAAACGAGCCGCTAAAACGCACACCATCTTTCAAATGGCAATCGTGGTGAGTGAATTCAAATTTTCTATTTGAAAACCATTAATCTTTAATCTTAATAAAAAGCACTGCATAGTTTAATTGGGAACTAATTTTATGCATTGAGGAGATCTCTTTCTTCCTATTTCCTTTCCCCTTTTGCTTGGCTGCTTGCTTGTTGCGTGTTCTTCCTTTCCTCTCTTCCCCTCATCTCACCTTTTTCGTTTTTCTTTTTTCATTTTTAAAAATAATTTGGGAAAAAAAACGAGTTAAAGGCAATCGAACAAGCAGAAACCAGACAGAAGGTCCCCGGCCTTCTCCTTGGCTACAGGCGACCTCTATCCACTGAGCTACAGGCGCTTCTGATCCCGGGGAGAAAGAAGGCAGAAGGAGAAAGAAATAGAAAGTGCACACGCTGCACACACAGAATCACACGAATGTCCGAATCCCCGAAGAAATACTGACGTTTATAAAAGAAACACCGGGTACCTTCTATTGGGTGTTTAATCGGTCGATCATTCGATACGTTGCTATTATCGTACTAATCTTTTGTTTTTTGCTGGGGGCCGAAACTAGCTTCATAGTCCTTAGAATATTTCATTTTACGTACAAACTCGGTAAGAATATTCGAAGTAAACAGGCTCGGCAAACACAAATCGGCTATGTGCAAATTCTTCTATTACAGGTGGGAAATGGGCTAGAGTGGTAAAAAAAATTAAGTAAAACGGACAGAATATCAAGCAAAAATTTAATTAGGGATCTTTTATACAAAAGTTAAATGGTAATTTACAAAGTTATGTAAATTTGCATGAAATTTTTGGGCGAAAGAAACACAAATATTCGATTTTCAATCACGCTCAAGGCTTACAGACAAATAAAATGGCTCAATCGCTGGAAAAGGGAATCAGCAAGGAAAATTGAAAGTCGTTGCCACGACTAGGGTGAGGCCCTTAACGAATAATGTGCAAACGTGATTTGATTTTGATTTTGATTTGAGTGTTTTTTTGATTGTTCAAAAAATTTCTAATAAAGTTTTCCCGGCTGCACAGACAATTTTTGTGTTTTTGATGCTGCAAAAAGGGTTTGTAGTTTTCGCATAATTTCAATTAATGGGCTTTTTTTGACAGGTGCAATTTCTAAAAATTTATGGAGTTTATATGCGGTGCGCTATCACACAGCGCATTGCGACCATAACGATTAAACGATTCAAGGAATTGGGAACAGATGCTGATAGAGCTGACCAAAGAAAAAGGTGTTCTGTAGTGATTCAGTCCAACATCAAAAAAGTGTGAGAGGGGTTGCGTCGTAACCCGGAACGATCAGCACGCTAAATGAGAATTTTGAAGCCTTCCTTGCGTTGAATTGTGCGGTGCGAATTCAAGATGAAATCTTTCAAAAAGAACAATGTGAAGGGCTCACCGAAGCTGGACTAATCAAAAGTCTTTCGTTTTTTTCACTCTACAATATTTCCTCGTCAGGATAAATCAAAAATACATTTGTTCACACGAATAGTATTAGGTTGGTGCAGATGAAACTTCCGTTGGAACCATAAACAAAATTTATTATAAAAATCCTAATACAGAATCTCAATTCAACAGATATTTGCCATCATTATCAATGACTCTTTGCCATCTTTCACGCAGAGAATAGATGCCCTTTTTTGAAGAACTCGGCCAACTGCGACTCGAAGAAGTTGGACACCCAGATTTCAACTTCTTCGTGGTTTTTGAATTTTTTTCTGCTAAAGAGTGCTGCATCGACCAAAACAAGTGGTAGTCGGATGGGGCCAAGTCCGGGCTATATGGCGGATGAGGCAGAACTTCTCAGCCCAATTCCTGGGGTCGAGCGTTATCGTGGAGGAATTTTGTAGTCGCCGTGTTATTGCGACGTGTCGACGCAACGCCTGGTCCACGCGGCTCAATTGGGCTTTGTAGAGATCCGCCGTGTCTCTTTGGCCCGAATCTAGCACCTCAAAATACACGAGACCTTTACTGTTCCACCAAATACAAAGCATCACCTTTTTTCCGTGGATATTCGGTTTGGGAGTCGGTTTTGGCGGTTCACCGGCGTCCAACCACTGCCGTTTTCTCGTTGTGTTGTCGTAACATATCCACTTTTCATCTGACGTAACAATGGAGTCGAGAAGCCCGGTCCGTCTTTTCGCGGCAGACAGCGCAAAGACCTTCATCAGACCGCGCAAAGACCTTCTTCAACTCATCGTTGTCGACAATTTGAGGCGGATTCCCGCGTTTTTCGTCTTCCAAACTTTCATCACCGTCTCGGAAGCGCTGAAGAACGCTATCGAATTGGATCCATGCCAAACAACTCCGGAGCTTGCAGAGCTGTTTGACTGCCATCATACAACCATTCTCCGCCATTTGCACGCAATTGGTAAGACGAATCGGTGTGGAAAATGGGTGCTCGGCGACGCAAACAAGGTGGCTCGAGTTACGACGGTTGGAATTCTCGTCCGCCGTGACAGCGCTGTGTGACATACTTGTGATAGGCTGAAATAAGTCGATACACACACAAAAATTGTCTGTGCAGCCGGGAAAACTTTATTAGAAATTTTTTGAACAATCAAAAAACACTCAAATCAAAATCAAAATCAAATCACGTTTGCACATTATTCGTTAAGGGCTTCACCCTAGTCGTGGCAACGACTTTCAATTTTCCTTGTTGATTCACTTCTCCAGCGATTGAGCCATGACCATTTGAGTGTTCTCCGTGATACTTGTGATAGGCTAAAATAAGTCGATTCAAGAGTCAAGATTCATCAAGATCAACAGGATTCAAGTCGTTAAAAATCCAAGTTCAACAGAAAAGTCATGCTTTTTCTAACCATTTCAAGACCTACTTGACCACAACTCCTAGATCTTTTTGAAGAGAAGATTTCGCATAATCTTTGCGTGCGATTGAGTGACTTCACGTTTACTTATAATAGGAGCCTGTATAGATTAATGACATATTCGAGCAGGAATCTTTATCACATTCACGACGATCCGGGCCATTTTTTGCTGATTCCATCAACCAAACAAGCTAAAAATGGGTACCTGGGGATTCTTCGGGCTGAGGAATTTGAATCCGAAGTCAGATTTCAAAAATCTTAAACGAACGCTGAGATATAGCTGTTTTTTCGACTAACCAACATTGCTTAACTCGCCCTTTTTTTCCAAGTGGCAGAAAGTCCTTTTTGATCTATTTCGGTTCAATTAATTTTTCCTCAACAAGCCAATAAAAATATTGGCTTGATATTGTATTTAAAGAGGGCCTTATGCCTACAAAAAGTGTCTTTAAAGTTGACATTATCTTCCAACTTTCAGACTAAATCACCTTGATTTTCAGTTCATCGGGGTGGCCCTCGTCGGCCACACCGAAGCCGCCTCTTTGTCTCTGTTTTTATGTCGACAACAGTTCATTCTACCACCGAATCATTGGCTCAAGTTGTCGAAGAAGTAAAAAGAGATCTTACAGCTTTTTCGATTACTTCTCTAGATTTCGTTATGCCACATATTCGCTGCTGACATTTTTCCCGTATCTCCATGTCACTCTTGAATATTTTTACATTCCTGCACGGCACAACTTGACAGAGATTCGCGAATTTTACTTACTGGTTGGCTATTTTTATCTTCAAATAATTGAAAACCTCACAGGAATACCCAATCTTTCGCACAATTCATTCAATCCGAGCACTTCGATGCCGTTCCACCGGATACTCTCAACTTTTTTGTGTACAATACGGGTGGTTATGCGATTGTTTTGCTGTTGATGATGATTGGTTAATGGCTTTAAACTTGTTTTGTTTTCAATCTTTGCTCTTTAGTCCTTGCTCTTTCGTCATTTCAATCATTGAAGGTTCAGATGGATTCACTCGAAGTTCAACAGATCGAAAAGCAGAAACAATTGGTCAATGCCTTGATCATTCAGGTAACCAGAAGCTTCCCAGCAAAAAGCACTAAACTAACTCAAAGGATTGAGTTGGAAAATAAAGTTTGCCATTGTAGTGATTAGGCATAGGTTCTGGTTTTTTGATTTAGGCTGTTGACGAGTATGGAAGTGGTCTCTATCGAGTTTTGATCATTTTTGGCTATTTTGCATGGGGCATTTTGTTTCCGAGGGATTCTGATGTTATGGTGGGTTTTCTTCAGATGGTTTTTCACCATCCTAAGCGGACTCGAATCCAGTAAACCTCGGGAGTAACTATCGGGAAAACTTTATTCGAGATTTTTTGAACAATCAAAAAAACACTCAAATCAAAATCAAATCATCTATGCACATTATTCGTTAAGGGTTTCACCCTAGTCGTGGCAACGACTTTCAAATTTCCTCGTTGATTCACCTTTCCAGCGATTGGCCCATGACCATTTGAGTGTTCTCCGTGATACTTGTGATAGGCTAAAATAAATCGATGATTTAAGTCGATTCAAGATTCAAGATTCAAGATTCAAGATTTATCAAGATCAACAGGATTCAAGTCGTTAAAAATCCAAGTTCAACAGAAAAGTAATGCTTTTTCTAAAACATGTCACTATTTCAAGGCCTACTTGACCACAACTCCTTGATCCTTTTGAAGAGAAGTCTCCGCATAGACTTTGCGCCAAAAATCAAAATCAAACAATTTATCGTGGAATGCCAACTGACATAGGCCATAAAGCTGGATGTGACTGAAAAGCGAAGTGCTTGTTTTATCAATGTCCTATTTCATCAGAACATTTTCACTAACCAGAATATAGGTTAACGTAATCTTGAACCACATTCAGGAAAAGAGCAAGAACTGTAAGGCCATAAAATAGGCAAACGGCAAAGAACTGAAAAAGGATTTTATTCGTCTGTAAGCCTTGGGCGCAATTGAAAATTGAATATTTGTGCTTCTTTCGCCGAAAAATTTGATGCAAGTTTACATAGCTTTGTAAATCACCATGTAACTTTTGTATTAAAGATCCCTAATTAAATTTTTCCTTAAGATTCTGTTCGTTTTACTTCATTTTTCCACCACTCTAGCCCATTTCTCACCTGTAATAGAAGAATTCGCACATAGCCGTTTTGTGTTTGCCGAGCCTGTTTACTTCGAATGTTCTTACCGAGTTTGTACGTAAAATGAAATATACTAAGCACTGTGAAGATCATTTCGCTCCCCACCAAAAAAAAAAGGATTAAGAAGAAAATAGCAACGTATCGAGTGATCGACCGATTAAACACCCAATAGAAGGTACCCGGTGTTTCTTTTATAAACGCCAGTATTTCGTCGGGGATTCGGACGTACGAGTGATTCTGAAACTTTTCTTGATTCTTTTCTTTCCAAAAGCTTGGCTTACAGGTTTAATGGATTCGAATCCATCTAGCATGGTGAAAAACTATCTTAGGAAAACTCACGATAACATCAGAATCCCACGGAAACAAAATGCCCCATGCAAAATAGCCAAAAATAATCACAAGTCGATAGAGACCACTTCCATACTCGTCAACAGCCTAAATCAAAAAACCAGAACCTATGCCTAATCACTACAATGGCAAACTTTATTTGCAACTCAATCCTTTGAGTTAAGACCATTTCCTTGTGAGTTTTCATCTTTTCATCCACTCACCTCTCTCTCTATTGCTTCTGCATCGAGAAACGGCAACCCTTGCACGGCAATAATACCAACAGTCAGAAAAATGCCTAAAAAAGCCGAACAAGCAATGAAAACGGGTGAATTTTCGATTTTTCGGCCATCATTCCTCAGTAAGAATAAGCGATGATTAAACATCACAGCGAGGAAGTAGACAATAAGGCCTTCTCCAAAAACGTAGTTGAACTGAGTGCAAAATATTAAGTACTATTGATAAAAGTTGTTACGAATATATTTTTCGCTATCCATGGTCGAATGGTGATTGCATTGAAGATCGGCGACATACAGTAGACGGCGGGATATGGAAGTAAAAGCACCGGATTCGTGATGCCCAGAAGGAGATCGCAAAGAAAAGAGATGCACTGAAAGCTAGAATTAGAGCTAGTTTAACGGTTTCTTTTGTTCTTGGACTTGTGAGACAGCGTGTGGACTTTCTCTTTCTTTCTTCTTCTGCCTTCTTTGACTCTGGGATCAGCAGTGCCTGTAGCTCAATGGAAAGAGGTCGCCTGTAGCCAAGGTCGAGAATACGATTCCCTTTAGCTCCTTTTCCTTTGCCAAATTGTTTTTAAAAATGAAAAGGAAAAACGAAAAAGGTGAGGTGAGGGAAAGAAGAACAAGCAACAAGCAAGAAGTCAGGCAAAAGGGGGAAGGAAATAGAAAGAAAGAGATCTCCTCAATGCATAAAATTTCAGTTCCCAACTAAACTATGCAGTGCTTTTTATTAAGATTAAAGTTTAATGGTTTTCAAATAGACAATTTAAATTCACTCACCACGATTGCCATTTGGAAGATGGTGTGCGTTTTGGCGGCTCGTTTCCGATCCAAATACAAAAGATACAAAACCACTGGGCATAGGATAACTGAGAGAACACTTGCGACATCGTAAATTCCTGATATCACGAGTTTTTGCTTGAAATCGGGGGCGTAAAACATTGAATGATATTAGAAATAAATCAATTTGGTTCTTTCAAAATGGTTTGGAAGTGAGAGAGAACAGGTGAAAAGAAATTGCTTTTGAACTTTAGAGGTCTTTTCTTGACGCTTAGGCGATATACTGACTACAGGGTGACCAGAAATAACGTTGCGGTCTAATTTAGCCTATTTTTTAAAGATCCAAAAAGATTTTGTAACGGAAACAATCTTTTATTAACAACATGATATAAAGTGAGCAGCAAATCTACTTTTCTTCAAAGTGGCCACCTTTGGCTCCGTTGCAGAGCCTCAAACGCTTGATGAAGTTTTCGGCGATGCGCCGCAGCTCAGCCGGAGTGATTCGATCCCATTCACTGGTCAACGATCGCTTAAGAGCCTCCAAACTTTTGTGGGGGTTTTGCACAAGGCCTTGCCTCCAAAATTGGCCAAACACTTGTGGGTTTTAAGCGAAACTACTAAATGTATCTTTTTGGAAATTTGGCTATAGGCCTAATTTTTGATTCTCTACAACTTCTCTATTGACACCAAAATGGGTTTCTTTTGAAGAAAGTGCTCAACTGGGCTGACAGCTCACATCTCCAGTCCTCCATTCTTGAGTCTCACACTTGTCTCACACACAAACGAAAATCCCACTACGAAAGAGGAATCCGCAAATTGCCTGTAAAATGGGCAGAAGTCGTCAATAATAATGGAAATTATTTCGAATGAATTGATGGTTTTATGTTCAATAAATTTTAGTTCAAAGTCTGGCAGTTTTCGATTCACCAACCCAATAGATGTTCTTTCAGTAAACTTACTGTAACAAGATTGTAACAAGATCTTGCTGTAGCTAGGACATACAATAAGAGTTTTGATTGCAATATTTATCAACAAAATCAAGAAATGAATAATAAAGAACCTGAGGAAATATTGGAGAATCACTGGAAAAAGTTGATGGATTTTAATCATAATATGACAAATCCCTATTACAATAATTACAATAATTCAAGTAACACCAAGCCTTTTGAATCAAATTCTTTGGATTATGAAAAGCATTGTGGTGAATTGAAAGCTCAAGTCTCAAAAGTTTACTGTTAACAAATCTACAAAGTTTCAACTCAAACAATAGCTTGTTACAATGATCGATTTGCCGGTAAAAGCTTGCGAACTTGATAATCTTCTTTTTATTTGTTGAATGTTTCATTTTTTTCAATAAATTTGTTTGTTCAATGAGTTCTGATTGAAGAATCTTTCTAATAAATCGAAATTCTTCAATCGAATCTCTTGGTACATTCTTAAGGAAAGCAGTGCTGAATTTGCAATGAAATTTTGGATTTTCACTTGGCATTCCGTTTTTAAGAAGAAATTTCAACGATTCACTAAAATCTTCCTTTGAGCGACACTTCTTTTGGAAGTATTTGGAGTTGAATTTCTTTAAAATCGGATAAAGAATTGATAAAGGCACATAGAAACTGAGCTTTCCTTGAGTTAAAAGCCTTTTTTCAATATAGTTTTTCAAATATCTAACATCAAAGCCGTGTGCATCGTCTTTGTAGAAAGAGAACGAGAAATCGTCGGTGATTTGAGGTCGCAAAGTTTTAGTCAAAGATTGAAACTTGTTGAAGCAATCGGTATAAATATTAAGAGAAGCCAGGGTTGAGATTTTAGGCATAAAATCGAAAAATTCATGAGAATAGTCATCTTTTTGCCTAAAGTCATACAATTGAATCCAGAGTTGCTTGACGCTTGAAATGTTTCCGAAAAGTGACGACAATCGATAGATTTGAGAAGATTCAGACGGTAAAATTGAGAGAATGTCCTCAAATTTCAGTGTTTTTCTCCTTGTGATGAGCTCAATTTGCAAGCTGTGACAGAAAAGTCGACCATTATGAACTGAGGAAGTTGTAGAGTAAAAACTAAGCTCAAGAAGGGTTTTGTTGAAAGGTCCACGTTTTAAGAAATAAGCCCGAACATCGTAATTGGTTTGCAAAAGGTTGAAAACTTCATCTAAATCAAGATGATCGAAAATGGATTCTTTTAACGAAAACGGTAAGCTTTGAAGGGAAAACATTGAAAATTTGTATGGAATTGAAATAAAAGTCAATGTTGTTTATGATTTGAAGTGATTATCTTGATGCCTAGATGATTAGATGCCAAATTGGAGTAAATTAGTGTTTCTTGTTTATCACCTATTGCCACTGGCATGTCTCTGAGGTGACAGAGTTCAGAGATGACAAGCGATATCTTGAAGATTGACACGAGCCTTGATTCTTGCAGATATTTTCGTTTCCTCTTTCCAAGTTAGCTACTGTAATAGTAGTAATAGTAGCTACTGTAATAGTAGTACTGTATTTAGCTACTGTAATGTAAAATTTAGCTACTACGGTTACCGTATTTTCTCTAATAGTAGTGCACCCCGCCGCGCCGAGTTGATGACGATTTTACGGTTTCAAAGTTTTCCCAGAAGCTCAACACTCAAATCCCCCACTAGATCTCATCGTCAGCTACATTTTCCGACCCCACATCGATAGGTTCTGATAAGCGGTTCTCGAGATTTCGAGGAATTTAGGCGACGCTCAGGGTGCACTACTATTAGAGAGGATATGGTAACTCTTTATGATTATTTTCGATGTAACTGAGCTACAGTCACTCGTGAGCCAGCTAATAAAGAAAGCTAGATCTCTATGCTTTGATCTCTAAGTCAATCAAGCTAAAAACCAAACAAAACAGATATTCAAAGCAAAGTCTAGTCAAAAAGCCAGTGGCCCTTCGAAAAAACTTTGGCAAAAAGGTAGAAAAAACTTCAGCAAATGGCAAGCAATTGATTCTCTTTTGTTTGACGGACTTTAGAGTTGAGGTTTAAAATTTATTTACAAAGCTGATGCTTGTTTTCTAGATTTTCTAGATGCTTGAGATTCCCGCTTTTCACTTCATCCCCAAAGAATGGCTTTGACCTATCCTGGCCTTGGCTGGCTTGGCTAACGTGGGAAAGAATTCGGCATCGCTCTTCCTCAATGATGATATTTAACCAATCTCGAATTGGTGGATTCGTTCTTATGAAATTTCAGACAAACTTTTTCCACGAACTTTCTTTCCAATCTAATATAATCGACGTAAGGCTATTACAAAATTGTTTTCAGTTCTTTGAAAACTTTGAAATTGATTCTCAACCATTTATCAAGCTTGAACTTTAGATCAAAACATTAACCATTGCTTCCATTGATTGTGAATATGCTTCGATTGCTTTACTCCAAATTACTCAAAAAAAAAAGTTTATTATCATCAAATCGTCAAAAACTTTTTCAAAAGAAAAATTTTGAAGCGAAAATCAAAAGAAAAAAAGAGCAGTGAGATCACAATTTTTGGCACTCCGGGGGACAGGAAAGCACCCTATAAAATGAGAAAAATGAACAGCAAATGGCAATCGGAGATCAATAAAAATTTGGCTAATCTTTCAAAATATAAGACCCGTAAATAAATAGTTGACCAGATCAAAATATGCAAATCTATCTCTATGCAAATTCATTTAAAAGTCTTATTTCTTATTACCACCGCAGAGAAGAATATTGCGGAAAGCGTTTCGGAAACGTTGATCGAAAACCGTGTAGATGAGAGGGTTCAGTGAGGAGTTGACACTGAAAAGTTGAATGTTGATGAAATAGGAACAGCTTGAAGCCGGTTAAGGCTGAAGTCAGAAGTCAGGCTGAAGTCAGAAGTCAGGCTGAAGTCTTCTGCCAAGTTAGAAACAATTGTAGGAGTAGGCTGAAGCCATTTCCTGTCCTTGTCCAGTACTTAGGTTAAAAATTAACCAGCTTATATGTTTACATGCCTGTTCAGGCCGTGGATTAGGCACTCCTGATGCTGACTCACCTGAAACTCGAGGAAACTCCCCATGCAAACTTGTTTATAGTAAAATCTAAGGAATATAACCCCAAGCAGGGCTAGAAAATTGGTAATGTTAAAGCTTTATTTGAGATATTTCATATTTGAGATCCTCAGCTTCATTTACATTTTACAATTCGACTTTAAAACTCACTATCCAAGCCAAGTGGTGAAAAACATGGCCATATTCGGAATGCAACCCTCTCCTTTTGACGAATTGATCGCACACAGGGAATTCACTAAGTGCAACGTGAAAAACGGAAGCCAACAGAAAAGGAAAACAGCTGAAATTGGGTAATTGAATCGGCAATTTGAATATTTCCTTACCAAGCACAACAGCTAGAGTCACTGTCGCTTTTTGCTCTCTCTTCATCTGTTTGGTGGCCTTTTTGACGAGGTGACGGGAGGGGCGAGCTTTCCAACCAGCTGTCACTCTAGAATTTGAGTATTAGATCGAAATTTCCACGCCTACAGCACTGGACAATGAAATATCCTATTTAAAAAACGATTGTCACTTTCGCGCGTCTGTAACTCCCTTGTCTTTGAGTTTAAACTATTAGTGTTATACATTTTCTGAAAGCTCTTTTCAAGGGCTACACAATGGTAATATTAATATTTAGAAATACGGTAAAGAAAAGGGAGTTACAGGCGTGCAAAAGTGACGATCGTTATTCAAATATAATATTTCATTGTCCAGTATTGTATACATTTTCTTTTTATTACCATAACCCCTTCTCCAGTAAGTAACTCCAGTAATCCAGTAAGTAAGTAACTGTGGATTTGACTGGGAATTCAAGAAAAGCTTCTACTTGCAAGTGATGATAGGATTTTAAAACGAAACACATTACGATACTAAATCTTAAATCTTTACCTCTTCCACAGCTCATTCTTGTAGCTTCGCATATTCTCCCCAAAAGTCATCTCGGTCGAGGCTCCCTTTGTCGTGATGGCGCACTCGGACAATGAGTTCCCACTCGTTCCATTACTCAGATTGAGTCTCTCCATCGGGATATGAATCTAAAACTTTGATATTTTGAAAGAAAATCGATTTCCACCTTTGGATGTAAATGATTTTTGTGAATTCCATTTGCATCAATGGCATCTTGGGTTGTTGAAGTGGCTGTGTTCACCGTAGGAACTTTCGAAATGTCACCATTTTTGGTGAAAGTCGGCGTTCGATTTTCTCTCATCGATCCACCGTTGGCTCGAGAAATACCCGTACTTGTCTGAAATGAGAATCTCAGAATTGAGCTGAAGTTTATAGTGAGGAAATTCTTTTAAACGCGTTATTGTTAAGTCAGATTGATCATCAGCTAATCACAATCAGCTAAAACGTGTTAAGTCAGGCTGGTCTTCAGCTAAAACGTGTTAAGTCAGGCTGATCATCAGCTAATCATAAACTTCAAGCTAAAGAAATTCATTCCATCGACATGGAAATTTCATCTCTTAAAACCAATTCACTTTCACTAGCTCTTTCTTTTGTTTATTCTTATAGAGTTTGACTACAAACTGCTATACTTGATTTCAAAAAAGTTTAGAACGATCTTCGAGAAACTGTAGATAAAATAAAGATGGAATTAAGTTCGATTTAGAATTTTCCCATAGCGATTCGGGGCTAATTAAAAAAAACAAAATCAGTTATTGATAGGTTAATTGAATAGCCAGAATTTCTAAATTTTACAAGCTAATCATAGCCACTTTTCCAACAAAACCAAAGAACTCACATCCCGTCTCGATCTCCTTATCCTCTTCTTGTTCACTTGCAATGCCTCATCGTGACTTGATGAGGTTTTCCTGCTGTGATTCCCGCTATCTATGAATGGGAAAAGTTCACCGATTTCTTCACCAAATGATCTAAACTTTTGATTGATAAACTTGAATTTCTGTTTAAAACTACCTTAATGTTAAAGCGGCACTCGATTCATACCGAGTGTGCATTTCTTGAAGACTTTCCTGAAGTCGTTGCAGCTCTTCTTTAGTTGGTGACTGCTTGAAAGTCAGAGATGGAGAATCTAAAAGATTAGATATAAGATTTTCAATGAATTTATAAAATACCCACTTTTTATAGAAGATTTCAGCTCAGGAGCCGATAATTTCCTCAAACCGATTGTTGTGTCCGTGCAGCGAATGAGACTCGTTTTTTCTTCAACTGGCAACTAAATTTTAAATTTAGAATCATCAATTCTCACTATTATTTCTATTTTTCTTTTTAAAATACGTTTATTATAGCACTTTTTTTGTGAAAAAAGCTGAGTTTGCTGGAAAGATTCACAAAAATCGTTCTTTTCTTTCTTTTGTTGCATAAATCCGAGCAATTTTTAAAGAATATTGACAGATTGATTGTTTTTGATGACATTTTTGTTAGGTTTATCTTTTTTTGCTTACTTTTATTGACACATGAGATTCAGGAGTGGGTAATGGCACCTCCAAGTCTTCGGGACTCGATGGACTCGTCATCGACCCTTCATCACTTGAATCGGAATTCGTTGGATATGAAGAAGTCTAAAAGTTTACTTTTTCCTTTACTTTTTCGAAATCTCTGCATTTGTTTGTTTTCTGTAACAATTTTTGGGCATTTCCTTATTCCCGGTCGATTTGAATTGAATTCCCAATTCTGGACTCAGCCACGACTTTGACTTTGATTCAATTCGTGGATTTATTTCTGGAAAACTTTCCGACTACGTCAGAAATGTCAGAAATTAAATATTTACCTGAAAACTGATCTCTAGCAAAATTTGATCAGCTTTCTGCTTGAAGTGGGTGCCCATTTGGCGAGCGAAACGAGCCGATTGACTCAAAAGAGCGTTCGAAATGTGATCTGAGTCGGCCTGGAAATGAACATTTAGAAATATAATAAACTTAGAATCTAATAAGCAATGGTTTTTAATTGAAACAGTAATTTATGGCTAAAACTGTTAGCTAAGTTCTGCTAAAATGGATTCAAAATTGGATTTAAATTGTTCCAGGAGTCAATTGACTAATTATCTTAGTTTAGAATCAAGTAAAATAAAGAAATTAAAGAGAAATTAAAGCCTAATCTAAACCAGAAAGTAATTCTAATGCTAGATTTGAATTTGAAACAGAATCAGAATCAGAAACACGATCAGAAACTTCTAAATCCACCTTTGAAGCTTGTCTTAACGTCCTCGCGCGCTCTCTTTGCCTCAGCCGTCGGAAGATGATTGTATAGAGAACTGAATTGAAGATTTTAATAAAATAATCAATGATTTGAAATCATTTCTCATCAATCTAACCAACCAATCATTGCTAGACATGGGATGAAAAAGGAGAACACTGATGAGATCATATTGAAGTACGGATTGCCAAGCTCGCAAGCCTGAAAAGTGATTTTGATAAGCTTTTATAAGAAAAAATTAAAATCCACAAAGTCTGCAGGATCTATACAGGGTGACCAAGAATTACCGCAACACAAAAAAGACCTGGCTTTTAACCAAATATGCAACCCATGCAACCCAAAAGTCTCGAAAAGTTAACTTAAATATCTTTATTCAACATATAACAGTAACAAATTAACAATTAAATTCAAATTTGCCTCCATCGGCATTCAGACGGGCCTGCAAACGTTTGGTAAACGCGTTGACCGTGGCGAGCAAATAGGCATCATCGAGGGTATTCCATGCTTTGATGAGCGCCTTCTTCAAACTTTCGATATTTTTATGTGGTTTTGCACACGCCCTGGCTTCATGAACACTCCAGACTGAGTAATCCAATGGGCAGCTGATAGTAATTGAGATTTGTTCTTCTTGTACGGCTTCATTTTCAGCTTTTTCTTGATGATTGT
>CAUEEP010000295.1:0-23716 GCA_958450365.1 Mesorhabditis belari | reverse complement strand
GAATTATTGGGTTGGGGAGAATGAGTCGGCGCCAAACTTTAAAGGGACTTTTTGCACACATAAAGCCTTCTTTAAACATACGTTTGGTTTCATCAAAAGGATCCACTATTTCTCTACAAAATCACTTTTGAGAGATTCCACAAAGCTTTTCTTTCGTGGAGTTTATGAACTTCCAAACGCAGCTGGTTAAAATGGCAAAGAGTCCGACTCATCATTTGAACAGTTTCTTTCACATAAACCTTCTTTGGTGTTTATATAAAAAAGATAGAGCACATTCAATTACTTAAGTTGCCAAATTTGCAGGAAGATCCCACCAATGGTTTTTTCTAGATCACAGTTTGTAGTTTTTGTGAAAAAATGGCTTTTTCTTGAGCGGAGGCGCTGTTTGAATTTTCTTTTAAATGTGATTTTGTAGAGAATTAGTTAACCATTCTACTCATATCAAACGCATATTATTTGACGAAGTCGAATAGAAGTTTTAGACATTTTTTCATTTTCGGCGCCGACTCATTCTCCCCAACCCAATAGCTTTCAAATGGCTAAAATGTTGATTGTAGACAGGAATTTCCATGTTAAACCAATTCAAATCTAATGCCACAAGGTTTGAAGTTCAAACAAGGAAAAATGCTCACCGATGACAACAAACGGATTCGACTCGAAAGATTCCGTGAACCGGTCAAGCGGGTCGCAACTCCGAATTGGGAGCGGACATTGTTCACCGATGAGAAGCTCTTCTCGTTCGAGCAAAGTTACAAACGCCAAAACTCTCCCGGCAACTCTTCAATCGTTCAACATCACCAAAATCCGACAACTGTAATGCTTTGGGCGGCTATTTGCGGGCTCCTTTGGTCGTTCTAGACCTTGTTCACCGATGAGAAGCTCTTCTCGTTCGAGCAAAGTTACAAAGTTACAAATCTAATGCCCTAGGTTGACCTCACTAATCATTTTAGTGGCTTAGGCTTAGGCTGAAGGATTGATGAGGTAAAGTAAACGGGCAGAACTCAAATTCCATATCGTTATTCGGATCTTGCGTAAACAAATGGTCGATTGCATTTATGTGTTAAAATTTCAAGAAGAGTAATCGAGTTTTTTCCGGGTGAACTGCGTAAACTTTACAAGACAACTGTTATGCTTGAAAGTATAGCTGTTGTTAATAAAGTTAGTTAATAGCAGCTTACAAAGCTGTTATTAACTTCTGCTCAGGCTCGCGCACTTTCAAGAAACTTTAGAAATCCAGATAAAACTTGTTTGAGATCTTTAAAAGTCTTTAGAAACCCAGATAAAACCAATCTAATGGAAGGATCATTGAGCTATACGGAGCTATCATGCGTTTTCATATCTGGTTGATCCGAGCTTAAAGCATCCGGTTGCAAGACGGCGACTTTGAAACAGTGATATGATGAAAGAGGTGAGCTAAGTGATGCACAACAGCTGAGTGGACTTTCGGTCAATCGAGGCATTTCGAGGCTAGTGCGTTTCGCGTGTTTCGCGTGTTTTGCGTGGCGCGAAGAACGCGAAGAACCCGTGAGAGAAGCCGAAGAACGCGAAACGTTGAAACAGCTAACGACTAAACAAACCAACCAATCATAGGCAGAGTCTCAACAGATCTACTGAGTACAACACCTTGACCAGCGATCAAGTCGTATGCATTCTCATCATCTTCTTACAGTACAAGTGAGAAAAGCTTGTCTTGTCTCTTGTTTTAGATTGTTTTAGACAATATATATTGAGTCAGCATTTAAATAACATTTTCTATTGAACTTTGCGTTCAGTAATGAAATGATAAGACAATTTAGATAAAACAAAAATCATGCAATCTTTTATGATCTTAGAATAACCAGCTTTTCCTTCATTCAGACTTCATTCAGTCTCTTTTCTTTCTTCTGTCTTAAGAGATCGAACAACTCTGAGAAAAAGAAATAAAAAGTGAAAGTATTATTCCCACAAAATCTTGCGATCTTTTATGATCTCAGAATAACCAGCTTTTCCTTCATGCAGACAATAGAAGAGTTCATCGCATCGAGAAATCTCATATGTCAAGGTCAAGGGAATTGGTTCAATGGGATTGCTATGTTAAACTAAAATTCCAAGAAAATGGCTGGCTTATAATTAGTTTTCAAAGTGAAACGAGTTTGTGAAAGCTATCAGAACCTGTAAAAACCTGTAACCTGTAATCATAGCCTGTAAAAAGTACCGTAACTCGTGAAACTATTGTACTCTGTGAAAACTACTGTAATCTGTCAAGCTACCGTAATCTGTAAAACTACAGTAAGAGCTACATAGTCTGTAAAGACAACCGTAATCTATCGGTATATAAGAAATTTAATCTGAATGCAATTGAGCTTTGTGTCTTGTTGAATTTTAGAATTTATTCAATAAAGCCGATCAAATCTTTCTTTAAATCATTCAGACAATAGAAGAGTTCGCCGCATTGAGAAATCTCATATGTAAAAACCTGTAAAAACCTGTAACCTGCAATCATAATCTGTGAAAACTACCGTAACTCGTGAAACTACTGTACTCTGTCAAGCTACTGTAAGCTGTCAAGCTACAGTAAGAGCTACATAGTCTGTAAAGACTACCGGAATCTATCGGTATATAAAAAATTGAATCTGAGTGCAGTTGAGCTTTGTGTCTTGTTGAATTTTAGAATTTATTCAATAAAGCCGATAAAATCTTCCTTTAAATCAATCTCCCCTTTTCCCGTAGAAACAAATCTGAAAACCATTGTTGAAGAAAAAGATCACCAAGAAAACACAAGTCCCTCCATCGATCTTTTTCTTGAATGCAAATTTATCAAAATAAAGGCGATTCTCTTTTTTCCATCCTTTAACAATCGATTTCGAGTTGAAATTGATCGTTTCTGTGAACAGAGGTCCGCGGATAGTAAAAAACTGGACCAGACCGGGTATTGGGTAAGTTCAAGTCATTCAAGTCATTGATTTCAAAGAGCTCTTGATATAAGTAAGGAGATTTGAGATTGCTTGGATAAGTTATTTATCAGGAACACTAGATAAAATTGGTTTCACTGCAGGCTCGCCGCAGAAAAAGTATCTGGTTAGGACTGGTTAGGTCTGGCTTCTTATCCCTAGTAATAAAAGAAGAAAAGGAATAGGTCCTTAACACATTTGCGACAATACGGCCCACCGATCACGTCAATTTAGCGCTTGTTTTGAGGCCGATTTGGCTGAAAATTTGCTTTCGAGATTTTCGAGGATGAAAAATTCGAATCCGTTATTAGTTTTTAAAGAAAATTGCTCTATTTTTGAATATTTCAGTCGGTTTAATTATCCAAGTTTTAGAGGGTTTTGTGATGATGATTTTACGACCAGTGGAGGAGTTTTACTTTCTCTTGTGGTTTTCATTATTTTCTGTGCTGTTTTCAAAACAAATCTTTTTATTTTAGTGGGCAAAAGGAAGCAGTTTTCTGATTTTTGATCTGAAGAAAAGGCGATTCCATGAATCAAGCTGGGGACAGCTATCGAGGAATTGCCAGGAAAATTGGCCGTTCACACCAATTGATCAGCACCTATCTCAAGAATCCAACCGGTTATGGCAGAATGAAACTTACGAGACGAAAGCTGAGCCATGGCTCGGAAATTAAAGTTGCTCAAAAACTAATAACGGATTCAGATTCTCTATCCCAGAATGCCTTCAGTTACAAATTTTTAGGTCTACATCTAATATAGATCTACAGCTAACAGCTACAGCTAACAGCTAACAGCTAATAGCTACAGCTAACAGCTAACAGCTACAGCTACAGCTACAGCTAACAGCTACCGCGAACCGCCAACAGCTAACAGCTAACAGCAGAACGTGTATGACTTGTCTTTAGATCATTGTTAAGCTTAATTCAATATTTATTTAGTGGCATTGTCGTGAATCGAAGACAAAAGACTGCTCGTCGGCATCTATAAAGGAAGGATCGTACTTGGAGAGCACTCACCTCGGATGCAAGCAATTCATCACTTTTGCAGTGTTGTGGATTTATGGGTAATGTTGCATTTAGTTACCCTAAAGTCTCGAGTATAAGTTCTGCCTTAATTTACATTCGCTTTAATTGCTTTGAATTTCTTTTTGTTGGGTTTTTATACATTTTTATTGTTATATAAACTTTTATTATTGTTCTTGGAGCGCGGGTGACAGCCTACAGGACTACAGGGTGACTACAGGGTGACAGCCTACAGGACTACAGGGTGACTACAGGGTGACAGCCTATCACCATTGCTATTTGTTATGTGCATGGATACATCCAGACGATAGTGTTGAAGAAGACGCTGGAAAGCATCTCTTTCGACCGCCGACGTGGACTTTGGCCGGATGAAGAGGCCAGGGAGGGATCCATAAGACTGAGCACCGGAGAGGAGCAGGGCGGACGCGCCGAGCCACGCCCGGAGCAACAAATAACAGCATAAAATTACTATAACCCTCAATAAATTTACTTCTATTATTGTTCATAAAAAGCAAAAAAGTTATGCTGCAGCGGGGTTCGAACCCTCGACACACTGCACCGGAGACAGCCGTCAATTTGCATGGGAAAACCAAACAGAACTTATACTCGCGACTTTAGCGTAGTTAATGTTTAGCTATTCTTTGCAGAAACTACAAGATGAACTGCAACTTGTCCACACGACTGTTTGCAATCATCGGAATTATCTACGGACAATTAAGAACTAGAAAAGAAAGAAAAGAAAAGAAAGAAAGACAAGAAAAGAGTTAAAAGAAAAGGAGCAGACAAAAAATTCTTTGTGTTTGACAACAGCAAGCCTTCAACCATGAAATCTTTATTTTAAACATTATACAACTTGTACTGTTTAATGGTTGAAGGCTTGCTTTTATCAAATAATATTGTCTGCAATAAAAACGATTCACCTTCTGGTAACAAGCATCTTAATTGATCATTAATTTGCAAGATAGAGTGGGTGTGAGCTGAGCTATCTGGCTGAGTGAATTTTTTCCAATCCCACTCACCAATTACATTTGCCAAGTCTAAAGAGCACGAAGTACACCAAAATACAAAAACTTTCATGCAAAATTTCATTTTCTCTTTAAAAACAACACTGAACTATCTATTCGAATTCGAAATTTCAATTTTCATTCAAAAAAAAAAAAACTCGATTAGACTTAGATTGAAAATGTAAAAACATCAATAAAATATTGCGAATCGTTCAGAAAAAGCAAAGCCAAAATGAAAATATTTTCACTTATATGCAAAAAAAGTCTCAATTTTCACGAATATTTGATAATTTTTGAGTTTTGTAGCAAGAATAGAAAGCTTTAGCGCTATTTTTTTTTTGAATACAAGTTTCATATTTTTATTTTTAGTGTAAATCGACAAATAACCTCTAGTTAGCAGAATTTTGGGATGATCAATCAACAAGAAATTTTTGCGGAAACGGGGAGTATTTAAGGATTCGATGAGGACGAGGGGAGATCACACCTTTCAAAGCTTTTTGAGTACTGTAGCTTAGTCTATCACTTGTTCTTACAGTTATTCTTTTAGGCTTTCTGATTACTGTAGCTTTTCATAGCCTTTTGTTTACTGTAGCTTCTCAGTACTGTAGGCTGTTAGTACTGTAGCTTGTTAGTACTGTAGCTTGTTACTACTGTAGCTTGTTAGTACTGTAGCTTGTTAGTATTGTAGGTTGTTAGTACTGTAGCTTGTTAGTAGTGTAGTTTGTTAGTACTGTGCCGTATTTCTCACCGTAATCCTTGCAACTCTTGTCTCCCCTTGCACCTTTTGAGTACTGTAGTTTTGTACTGTTTTACAATATTCATTTCTTAGCAAAACCCCAGACTCTTGCAGGATACCTATACCTATACCTAACTCTTACAGTACCTATCCATAAAGTGAATAATCTTCAGGGAAAATGTTCTGTCGAGTGTTGGTTCTCATTATAGTGGCTTTCATCGCCACTCCAATCTTTGCTCAAAACCAAAATGAGCAAGGGCAAAACAACAACAGCCAAGGCCAAAATCAAAATGAGCAGGGACAAAATGGAGGAAATGGAGGAGTGACTACAAAAACTTCTGGAAGCACTACTACTAGAAGCAGCACCACCAAATCTCCTACTACTACAACTACTACAACTACTACAACATCAACTACCACCACAACAAAGACTCCAACTACCACCACCGTTGCATCGACTACTTCAACTTCAACGACGACCTTGAAACCCACCACTACTACCGCTTCAACCACGTACACGACAACTTCCACGGCTCCCACGACCACGAAAACTACCACTACTACATCGACTACTACATCGACTACTACAACGAAATACCCGACAACGACCACTACCTTAAAACCTGGACAAACAACGACGTCCACCAAATATCCAACCACGACGACCACGACGACCACCACGAGCACGTCGACTACGACTTATACGACAACGGCTAAAGCTGGACAAACTACAACGTCTACTAAATATTCAACTACCACCACTACAACCACGACAACGACAACAACAACTACAACCACAACCACGCGCTCAACAACAACCAAAGCTGGGCAAACTACCAAGAGCACAAAGTATACCACTAGTACCACATCAACTACTACGACTACAACAACCACAACAACAACCACGACTACAAGCACTACCACAACAGCTACCACCTTGAAGCCTGGACAAACCACAAAGTCTACTAAATATACGACGGCTACAACGACAACGCCGACTAAAACAACCACCACAACAACGACAACCACCACAGCAACTACTACAACCACTACAACTACTTACTCTACAACTACCACCTTGAAGCCTGGAAAAACCACCAAGTCTACTAAATATACGACGACTACAACGACAACGACCACTACTACCACAACAACTACCACAACCACTACAACTACTTACCCAACAACTACCACCTTGAAGCCTGGAAAAAGCACAAAGTCTACTAAACATACGACGTCTACCACTACAACCACAACCACAACAACGACCACAACAACGACAACCACAACCACGCGCTCAACAACAACCAAAGTTGGGCAAACTACCAAGAGCACAAAGTATACCACTAGTACCACATCAACTACTACGACTACAACAACCACAACAACAACCACGACTACAAGCACTACCACAACAGCTACCACCTTGAAGCCTGGAAAAAGCACAAAGTCTACTAAACATACGACGTCTACCACTACAACCACAACCACAACAACGACCACAACAACGACCACAACAACGACAACCACAACGACATATCCGACGACAACCAAGACTTCGAAACCTGGGCAGACTACAACGAGTCCCAAGTACACGACTACGACAATAACAACGACGGCAACCACTACGACAACTACAACTACAATCAATCGATGCGTGTGCCCAATTTTCCCTCAAAATTGGGAGGAGAGAGCGTGCAGCTTGGATTGGAGTCAGTTTTAATCTAGATTCAAGAATTTCAAATTTTTAGTCTCAAAAGTCAAGGTTTTGTCGAAGAAAAGGGTGAGGCTCAACGGAACGTCGGTCATCGAATACACTGTGGCTCATCTTTCCGTTTATCGAGTGCGTTGAGGAGATAACTTTAGCAAAAAGCTCTTAAAAAATTAAATTCCTTCTTCCAGGGACCTAAGAAGTTGCCCAAAACTCTCATCATCCCAACTATTGGCTGCAATATGGTTTTAGTGCCAAAACAAACCTATCTTCTCAGTGGTTAGTAGTTAAACAGTACAAAGACTAAACTGTTTGCATATTAAAGGAATTGCATTTTTCCAGGAATGTTGATTAACTCAAAATCCCACACGAACCCCCATTGGAGAGGCCCAGTCAGTGGACAACTTCTGACTGATCGTTGCATGATTCTTGTCGACGGTGTCAGTCCATTCTGGAGCCTTGTAAGTGCATAAGTTCTTGGTTTATAGCCCAAAACAATAACAAAACTAAATTTAAATCAAGTCAATCAGTTTTAAGAACTCAAAATGTCTTTTCTATTGAAATTCTGAATCTCAGGTGTCCAGCTGTGTCCAGCAAGAGCTCAAATCGCTTAAATGTCGCCCCGGAAAGCCACGGTTTGTTTTTCAAGTTCTATCAAAAAGAGCAATATCTTTAGCTAAATATTTGTCCATTATTTAGAAATCAATAATCTTTCATTCTTTCATTATTTCATTAACCTTTTCAGCTATCCCATCAGCCTACCGATGCCATGGGGAAATCACGGTCATCACTAAAAATCCACTCAAAAAACCTCTTTTTATCTTTTTTATACGATCAAATCATGTCTGTATATTTATCGGTAAATCTTCGCATTCAAAAGAAATCTTTGCATTCACAGAAATCTCGAATGCTTACTTGTGTAAGCATTCGAGATTTATTAGCTTCTCAACGAAATAACCGAACTTTTTTTCACTAAAAAGCGCTTTACAAATGAAGCACGGTTTCCACCATTGAAAAGATCTGTATTTTCTCCGCAAAATAGTTGTGGCCAATTTAGAAAAGCTTTCGTTTTTGGGGGTTTTCCGCGAGCGCAGAGGCGAGTAGGCAAAATTGGCGGGAATCGATCGACGGTTGGCAACTTTTTTGATGAGAGATGGCACTAACTTTCCATGCTAAAGAAAGATCAATCTCTGTAATATTCTTAGTAAAATTTCCAACATGTTTAGATAATGATCCTTGTTGACTTTGACTCCAGCTAGGCCCCATAATCTGCCCCATAATTTTGGGATTTTTGGGGATAATTCTGGAATAATTCTGGAAAAATCGATGTTTTTCTTTTACATAAAAAAGCAAAAGCAATTCTTGTTGAAAAATTTGTCAAATGAGTCAGTTTTTTTTTTAGACTACATGATTTGCAAGCATTTCAAATCGAATAAACGGATTTGACTCATAATTTTATTGAAAATAAGCTTTATTAGACGCAAAAAGACTTAAAAATGATGTAAAATTGGCGCTTTTCTGTTTGCTATTAATTTTCATTTGAAAATGTTCAAAAACAAAAGCTTTTCAAAAACTCTCAAAAGCAATTTTGTTGAGAAAAGATAGATCTTTCGAATGATAGAAAATAAAGCTCATTTGGTTTAGTCATCATTTTTAAAATTCACTTTTTCCTTACACAATTATTGAATCAGTCTATGGGATCATTTCGCCGATCAAAACAATTCTGGTAATGAGATTTTTAGAAAAGAAAGAACCTTTTTTTAGTTGTTTTTGTAAAAAAACAGTTTTTATTTCAAGTTTTTTACATTTCAATGCTAATTTTTAACTTGAGTCTTTTGTTTGAAGGGATTTTAAGTCTAAAATGTGTTCATCATTTGGATACTCGAACTCAAAAAGATGGACGATATGGAAAAGTGTAAGTTGTGAAAGCATTTCAATATTGCTTCTCAAAAAATCGTCATTAGTTTTATTTTAAACCTTTATTTTAATGAATTTTCTTATTCATTAACATGAAATGAATTTGATGCTAAATTTTCTTATCTGTACTTGTGCGTAACTGTAAACTTGACAAAACTTTGGGTAATTAAACCAGAGAAAAGGCTTCGGCTATGCATAACAAAAGCCGTGTACCAGATGCAACTTTTCCTTCAAGGTACGCGCAAAGGATAAGTGATTAAACTCATTGAACGAGTTAAAATACAGTCATGGACAAAAGTCTTTTAACGTTGGTTTTTAGAAGTTTGTTCTTTGTGTATCTTTATCCAAATCCGACCAATTTGCAAACGTTTAAAAGATTTTAAAAACTTATTATCTTTAATTTTAACATTACAAAACGATGGATTTGACAATTGGTGTCATCAACTTTTTAATAAAACAAAAATTGAGCCAAAAATTGATGGACAAACATGTGAGAAAAACATTATGAAAATCAATACTTAGTAGGTTCTCCGCGAGCTGTAATTACTGCTTGAATTCTCCTTGGCATGCTGTCAACCAGATCACGTAGAATTTGGGGTCCAATAGTTGTCCAGACTCGACGGATGAAGTACCAAAGCTCCACTTTTGATCCGAATAGTTTCCCCTTCAATTTTGACTTCACAAACGCCCATAAGTTCTCGATCACATTCAAATCAGGACTATAGGGAGGAGCAGACACAAGTTGAACATGGTTTGCTTTGAACCATCCTGACACCAGAGCCGTTCCTCCATTGGCGAGTCGAACACGGCGTCCCATCAGCAGCTGTGACTTGTGACTTTTTCCTGGTAAAATTTGGGGTCCAATGGTTGTGCGATGTTACGAGACTTTTGTCCATCAATTTTTGGCTCAATTTTTGTTTTATTAAAAAGTTCATGACACCTGATAAATTGTTAAATCCATCTTTTTGTAATGTTAAAATTAGAGATAATAAGCTCTTTACAGGGTGCGCCAAAATTATGGTAACGCTCCCGAATTATCTCATTTTTCACTTTTTTTTTCTGCAATATTTAATTCTACAACTATTTTTCAGGTATGAAATCGAAAAAGGATCTGCGCCCGGTTATCATTCGTCTACATCAGCAAGGAAAACGAATTGCTGAAATTTCGACACTTTTGCAAGAGAAGAAAGAGAATGTTTTCCGAGCTATAAAACAACAAATAATGGTTTGGGCAGGAGTTACAACAAATAATGGCTTGGGTAGGAGTTACGTACAGCGGGAAAACACCATTAATTTTCATTCGACTGGGGTAACAGTCGACAAAAAGATGTACTTGGAGATGCTCAAGGATGAAATTTTACCCTGGTCACGGGCCCATTTTGTAACTAAAAGCTGGACATTTATGCAAGATGGAGCTCCTTCTCATAAAGCTGCCAAAACACAAAACTGGATAGCCAACAACTTTCCTGATTGGATCACAGTGGATATCAGCTCGCGGCGCCCAGGAGAATGGCCTTCAAGTTCTCCAGATTTGAACGTTTTGGACTATTCCATTTGGTCGATTTTAGAGAGCAAGGCATGTGCAAAGTCCCACACATCGGTAGACTCTTTGAAACGGGCACTAATTAAGGCTTGGAACGATTTGTCCATCATCACAGTTCAAAAGGCTATCGATGAATTTCCAAAGCGTTTGAACCAATGTATTGCTGCTAATGGTGGTCATTTTGAGCAATAATCGTTGTTTACATAATGTTCTTGTTAAAGTTAATAAAAATTATTGTTTTCTAAAAGTTTTTACTGGAAAAGATTTGTGTTTTCTGCAATTACTATTTCGTTACCATAATTTTGGCGCATCCTGTAAAGCCTTTAATCGTTTGCAAATTGGTCGGTTTTGGATCAAGATATACAAAGAACAAACTTCTAAAAACCAACGTTAAAAGACTTTTGTCCATGAGTCCTGTCCGGACTTTCTGTAGTTAAATGTACGATTTATCATCCTTTTTTCATGCATCTGTTCATCGTTTCAGACGAGAATGTGAAGGTGATCTGTGCTATTATTATTTTCGTTCATCTGACGGTCTCAAAGTTCAACAATGTATTACTGGAATGAAATATTTCACCCCGGGATGTTATTATGAAGAAAATTTGATCACTGAGTTTTCCTTTGCAGAAAACTCGTATTGGTGCTTGTGCAAGTAAGGTTTAACTTTGAAATTACATCAATCATTCCAGTAACAAAGATCACTGTAATAAAGATGATCCTTTATGGTATGGATATAATATTACATGGGCATTTTTTGGTAATATTTTCGTACCTGAAAGATATCTCGAAGATTTTACCATTTGTTTGATGTATACGGTGAGAAATGGCGAGTTTTACCAGTTTTACAAGTTTATGGACCTTTAGGGACAAAAGCTATTGAATGACAATGCAACTTGGGTGAATAAAGCATCTGGGGAAGCTAAAGGAAAAGCCTGTAAAGTTACAGGGAAGATTAAGGTTTGTGTTTAAATTGAGCTGCAAATACAAGTTATTAACCAATCTCGAAAGTCTTTTCATACTTTCTTTGAAAAATAACAAATTCATCATTTAACCTATGGTTTCGGGTTTTTTTTTAATAAAAATCTATAAAGATCTCTACAAAGAAATTGGCTGAATTAATTTCTCTAAAAATTTGCCTATATGTCAAACTTTTGAAAATGAAAGCTATTGAAAGCTATTGAAAATGAATAGTGAATTTAAATCCCTTTCCTGCCATTTAAGATCGCTGTTTTCTGAAAGAATGGGGATTTTATTAGTGGGTGCACTGGAAAAAAATGCGTTTTTAAGGTGAACCTAAAAAAATCTAAACTATTCTAACACAAACCATCCATTTGATGCACCATCATTTGAAAAATTAAGCAAAAAGAGCAATCCACACGTTCCGATTGCACTGATGTGACTTTCGAGCGAGAGTGAATGTAGTTCGTTTCACTGAAAAGCTGAACTATTGGGTTGGGGAGAATGAGTCGGCGCCGAAAATCAAAAAAATGTCTAAAACTTCTATTCGACTTCGTCAAATACAGTGGTCCACAAAAGGGGACACCTTCATTTCACCTAAAGTCATTTCACCTAAAGTCATATCACCGAAAGTCATTTCACCTAAAAGTCATTTCACCTAAATTCAATTCACCTAAAGTCATTTCACCTAAAATTTATTTCACCTAAAGTCATTTCACCTAAAATGTGTCTTCAAGTACCTGATTAAGTTATATCGTTCTAGCTTACTCACTTTCAGTAAGTCAGACACTCGAGCACTCGTTCCGTGTGTTGTAAGTCTTGTACTTTTTAAGCAAATACAACATTGACAAACTTATTAATTTATTTAACAACAAATAACAAGCATAGCAACAAGAAAAAAAGTGCAATGTACCTAATTATAACAGTTATGATAAATAAAAAAATAATCGCGTTTGTAAAATAAATTGAATTCAAACAAAATGATTACCATAAAAACTCTAATAGAATCGCACTCTCTCTCTAGAAAATTGATCGCCGAAAAAGTTACTAGTTTTGAAAAAGAGTTTCGCGGAAAAGAGCTCAGAATGGTGTATACGGACCATATGTGTAACCTAGAAGAGTTGGCAGTAAAATTTACTAGAATCTGAAAAAATTTTAGAGCATTTCCATTTGAACTAGAGTGATTTTAAAAGATTTTTAAAAAAATTGTATATGGTCCCCTATGGTATATAATAAAGAACAACAACTATCTGTGACTGTTTTAATTGATAGGTGAACAACGAACGACAAATTGCTTGGAAGGCTCCAATAGTGCGCTGAGAAAACATTATTCAAGGGATCATCCAGACTTGTGGCGTTTCATTAAAGATTTGGGCACATATCAGTTGAAAATCGACAACAAGAAGAATTACTACAATCAAATGGGAGTGAGGGTCAGTCGGCTTGAACTTTTTGTCAGACAGCAAAACATTTGTGAGCGTTACTCTACATTTCTCGACCCTCTTGATTTCTTACGTGAAATTAGTAAAACTTTATCCCACTAGTTTTTACCTACCGTAAATACTCTAATAGAAGTGACTCTAATAGAGCTTCTAATTTTTCTCTATTTTTTTCCCAAAAATCACATAGGGGACCATATACAATTTTTTAAAAAATCTTTTAAAATCACTCTAGTTTCACTCTCACTCAATCACTCTCTAATCACTCTAAAATACTCTACTTTTCAAGATTATAAGATTTATCCGTATACATTGCAGAAAAATTAAAGTATAAAACAAAAACAATAAGTTACTTAACAAATAGCTCCACAAAAGTAATGTCCCATTGATGTTTTCCTTGATTATTCTTTTTATTTTCGCCTTCTATGAACATTAAATGTATTTTATTTTATTATTTAGATGGCTGGCAAGAAAAACCTTGACACTCCGAATCGCCAAGGCCCGGGAAAATGGGATGCGGGAAAAGGATGTGGCCAACCTCTTCAATTGCTCGATAAGGACGGTGCGCCGCATTCTTTCTCAATCAAAAGTCGACCGAAACCTTCATCGAGGCCTCAAGAGTGGCCGACGACCAATCACAACCACAAAAGAAGATCGAGCCGTGATCCAAATGGTGAAAAACGATCCTAACAAAACACCAACCGATGGAAGCCAAATGATGAGGGATCAATTTAACAGGGTTGTATCGCCGGAAACGATCAGACGACGATTAAATCAAGCTGGATGATATGCAAGAAGGGCTGCCCGTAAACCTCTGATAAAATCTAGGCACCGGAAGCAGCGCCTTGACTTTGCACGGACCTACCGAAGTTGGACGACACGTGATTGGGCGAAAGTGTTATTTACCGATGAGACAAAAATAAATTTATTTCACGCGGATGGAAGCCATCTTATTCGGCGACCGACTGGAAAGCGATACGCACTCAAGTACATTCGGCCTACCGTGAAATTCAACGGCGGAAACATAATGTGTTGGGGTAAGAACCTTTTTTAGTATTTTGTTACCTAAATTTTTTTCTTTAGGAGCGATGTCTCGAACTTCAGTAGGTCCGTTAGTCTACGTGAACTCGACGATGGATGCTGTGGCTTACAAGAATATTATGGAGACCCAAATGCTTCCCTTTGCCAATCAAACGATGCCTCCCGGATGGATGCTTTACCAGGACAACGACCCGAAACACAAGTCGAGACTGATGATGGGACGGTTGGTGACACTTCAAAATGGTACCAGAGCTTGTCTGCCCGGATGGTTGCGGAAAATCGTGTTAAATTGATCAATCCACCTCTCTACTCACCGGATCTCGATCCAATTGAACATTTGTGGTCATTTGTGAAGTCGCGCCTCAAGGGAAAGAAATTCGATTCGAATGGGTTCACATTCAACGTCTTTGGGCCACCATCCGTCCAAGTCTTTTGAAAAATCTCGTGGATTCCATGCCGGATCGACTCAATGAAGCGATAAAAGCAAAAGGAGGACCAACCAAATATTAATTTTTTGAAAAAATTGTTAATTCTTTGCAAATGGGACATTACTTTTGTGGAGCTATTTGTTAAGTAACTTATTGTTTTTGTTTTATACTTTAATTTTTATGCAATGTATACGGATAAATCTTATAATCTTGAAAAGTAGAGTATTATGGGTAAGCAAAATACCCTACACTTTTTGGGAATATCGTTTTTTTGCAAGATTTTCGTACGAAAGAAACTTTTGGATGGCAATGGGACAATACTTTTGTGGACCACTGTAATATGCGTTTGATATGAGTAGAATGGTTAACTAATTCTCTACAAAATGACATTTAAAAGAAAATTCAAACAGCGCCTCCGCTCAAGAAAAAGCCATTTTTTCACAAAAACTACAAACTGTCATCTAGAAAAACCATTGGTGGGATCTTCCTGCAAATTTGACAACTTAAGTAATTGAATGTGACCTATCTTTTTTATATAAATACCAAAGAAGGTTTATGTGAAAGAAACTGTTCAAATGATGAGTCGGACTCTTTGCCATTTTAACCAGCTGCGTTTGGAAGTTCATAAACTCCACGAAAGAAAAGCTTTGTGGAATCTCTCAAAAGTGATTTTGTAGAGAAATAGTGGATCCTTTTGATGAAACCAAACGTATGTTTAAAGAAGGCTTTATGTGTGCAAAAAGTCCCTTTAAAGTTCGGCGCCGACTCATTCTCCCCAACCCAATATTAGGCTGATGAATAAGTCTTTTCATACTTTCTTTGAAAAATAACAAATTCATCAATTAACCTATGGTTTCTTCTAAGGAAAAAGTGTTTATTGTTCAATTTTCATCGTTTTAAATCAATTTCTGTCCACTTTCAACCGCAAATTCGAGAGTGAAAACGGGTTTTTTTTGTAAAAATCTATAAAAATCTCTACAAAGAAATTGGCTGAATCAATTTCTCTAAAAATTTAACTATATACTTATCTTTTTGTGCTCTATCTTTTATCTATTGACACAAAGATAGATTTCCTTAGCTAAAGTGTCTCATAGAGTCGACCTTTTGACTACCCGACTCCATGCGCCCAAAAAGCCTTGAAAATAGAATATTCTTGAGTTCTGGAGGGCAGAGTAGCTTTTTCGTCAATTATCTGCGAAATAGCGAACAATTTTCAATATAAGGATTACAGTGGCTGCAAACTCGCCCATTTTCACAGAGAATGTCGAATTGCGACGAAACATGGCTGAAAATCAGCTAGAGCTCGCGGTGTTCAAATCCGAATCACAAAAATTCAAAAATAAGACATTTTAAACCCGTTTTAATGTTATTTTGTAGAAAAATAATTGGTTTTTCTAATGAAACAAAGCGTAGTTCAATTGGTGAATTTGTTAATTTCAAACAGAAGTACGGAAAGAAACGAAAAGACTTTCTGGACAGCCTAATAAGATAAGCTCAAACTTGGCCGGCTTGTTTGCTTGGCTTTACTGCAAACTGTACAATAGTGTACAGTATTTTCAGTACAATAATGTGCAGCCTAATACAATACCTTTGAGTTTATCTGTAAAGCTATAAACTTTTCAGACTCTACTTCCCGATTTGGCTTGGGTGGAAGCGAATTGGATGGGCGATATTATTCCATCGATTATCAATCAATCAGCGATGATGTTCGAGAATGTTTTCCTGCAAAACTCGCCATCGTAAAAAAACTTTACAAGTTCTAAAGACATTTTGTCAGAATCTATAACGGTGGTATTTATGGTTATCAATTCTCGTCAGAGATCGATTTTTTGATGCATTGTGATTGGGTAAGGAATAGTCGAATCTATGGATCACCGGCTTTCAAAGCTGCTTTCAAAGATGCTTTCAAAGCTGCTTTCAACGATGCTTTCAAAGCTGCTTTCAACGATGCTTTCAAAGCTGCTTTCAACGATGCTTTCAAAGCTGCTTTCAAAGCTGCTTACAAAGCTGCTTTCAAAGCAAGAAAGCCAGAAATTTTGTAAAGAAGCTGAAAAATATTCTTTCTTGTTTAGGATCTTTGCAACAATTTGTCCAATATTAATTTTCTCAGTGAGCAAAAAGTGATTTGTTTGGTGAAAGAGATAAATTCTCATTGTATGGCTCAAGCATGTATGCTTATTTATTACAAAAAGGTAGAAAAAAAATAGAATTAAGAAAAATGTTAATTTAGATATAATATTTAGACAAACACTTATGTTAGCGGTTGTTTCTGGCAAGATTCGACTTTTGCACAAGGACGATTTGAGGTTGATTGTCTTAAAATCTTGTTAAAAGGACAAAAGTAGACAAAAGGAACCAAATCTGTAGAGAAATAGAACCAAATCTGTAGAGAAAAGGAACCAAATTTTTGGAGAAGGAACCAAATCTATAGAGAAATAGAAGCAAATCTGTAGAGAAAAGGAACCAAATTTATAGAGAAAAGGAACCAAATTTGTAGAGAAAAGGGACCAAACCTGTAGAGATCAAATCAAATTTGTCTTAAAATAAAGCCAAAAGCTTTTTTTCTTTTTGAAAAGAAGTAAAAAGCTAATTGGACCTCAATTTTACAAAATTCTAAATACAAAAGAGAACTATGAGGTCAAAGTTTCAGGTTGATTACTATTCCCTGACGAACTCTTCCTATTTTATCATTTGTGCTTCTAATTACTGTAATGAATCGCCAAGTACAGCAAAAAATTCAATTTCGAATCTCTCATCTGCAAATAATCCACCATTCACCCCGAATGATCGAGCGATTTTTGTTACAAATCAATCGTTTGCTTTCAATTCACCAACTACACAATCCCCAATGATTTCACAAAGAAAAATCTCCAAAAGAATCTTTCAAACTCATTTACTTTTTCTAATTTGTATATTAATTGAAATTTTAAATGTAAAATGGCAGTTTTATTACGGCATTTAATGTACCCTAAAGTCGCGAGTATAAGTTCTGTTTGGTTTTCGCATGCAAATTGACGGCTGTCTCCGGTGCGGTGTGTCGATGGTTCGAACCCCGCTGCAGCATAACTTTTTGCTTTTTAAGAACAATAATAGAAGTAAATTTATTGAGGGTTATAGCAATTTTATGCTGTTATTTGTTGCTCCGGGCGTGGCTCGGCGCGTCCGCCCTGCTCCTCTCCGGTGCTCAGTCTTATGGATCCCTCCCTGGCCTCTTCATCCAGCCAAAGTCCACGTCGGCGGTCGAAAGAGATGCTTTCCAGCGTCTTCTTCAACACTATCGTCTGGATGTATCCATGCACATAACAAATAGCAATGGTGATAGGCTGTCACCCTGTAGTCACCCTGTAGTCCTGTAGGCTGTCACCCTGTAGTCACCCTGTAGTCCTGTAGGCTGTCACCCTGTAGTCACCCTGTAGTCCTGTAGGCTGTCACCCGCGCTCCAAGAACAATAATAAGAGTTTATATAACAATAAAAATGTATAAAAACCCAACAAAAAGAAATTCAAAGCAATTAAAGCGAATGTAAATTAAGGCAGAACTTATACTCGGATGAACTTATACTCGAGACTTTAGGGTAATTAGCGCTGCAGCGGTCCGTTCCTGAGTTTTTGCTGAAGCGATTATTCGCTGCAGAAGTTTCGAATGGGTTAACCCATTGCTGTTGCTGTTGTTGCTGTTGTTGTTGTTGTTGTTGTTGCTGTTGTTGCTGTTTTTGCTGTTGTTGTTGTTGTTGTTGTTGTTAAATAATAAAATTAAACGCTATTTTTGTGGTTTTTAAGACAAGAAATGCTGAAATTCTCTAAGAAAAACTGAGAAAAGATCCGATTAATTTTCACGCTGCATTTTTCAAATGGCGTAAAATACGGGCAAAAATTACGTCCGTTTTCTCTAGTTTTTGCACGTTCTTTGATCATTTTATCAAATTGATCTCTCTGAAATGACAGCATTAGATTACTTTCAACGTTTTATTCCAGCTTTTAATCAAAATAGACAACTAGGGAGATCAAAAAACGAAGATTAGCAAAATTGTTAATTGCAAAATTGCAATTTCAAAAAACTCAAGTCTTAAAGGTTTAAGAAGAACCGAAATTTTTTCTATTTTGACACAAAATGACTTAAATTGAGAGGATCTTGCATTATTTGTCTAATTTAAGGGATTCTCGTCAAAAACTCAACAAAAACAACATTGTTAATCGATCCGTCAACCTTGAAAACCCCCGGATGCCAATTTTCAGCTTTAAAACATTTGCTTGAGAGACACAAAGAGTAAAAGAGCACCATGTTAAGTGGCCGCGAGACGTTCTTTGTGCGGACGGGTAATCGCTCAGCGTCTGGCGCAGGGCTTTTAGGTAACAGGGGCCTTTTCCCCCTGTGGTCAGCAATCTGTTTCGTTCCGGGCAAGTCTGCTCGTATCCGAAGGGGGCGGTCCGCTTTGGACTCTGAGGTGTCGTCGCAGATTTGGGGCTGGTGGGGGATATGGCCATTCGTGGGGGTCTGGCCCTTTTTAGTCTTCACCGTGTCGACGCTCTTTCAGCGGAAAACCGGAACAGGACCCGTGATATGGTCAACTGATCATGCGCGGGGATGTTGTTGGCATGATCCCCCACCATGTTACTTTCCCCATAGGCCCCTCTCTCCCCCACTGGGCCTAATAGTCGCATTATTTGTCTAATTAAAGGGGTTATCGTCAAAAACTCAGCAAAAATAACATTGTCAATCGATTGTCCCCCACTGGGCCGACCATTAGGCCCAGTGGGGGTGCTGCTTGGCATCCAGCCACCTCCACGTGGTGAGCAGTGGACATCCCTGAAGAAATCAGGGATGGCTAAGAGCTGAACAAAGTAGGTAGATTAAAAAGAGCTGGACAAGGCAGGAAGATATATGTTTTTGACCATTTTTTGTAAAGTAAAGATTGGTGAACGGTAGTTTTTGATAAAAATGGGGTATCCTTGCTTTCTATCGATTTCTGACTACGCAAATCTTCGATTAAATCCAAAATCTTTCAGAAATTACATTTTAAATATATTTACTTATTTTCGGAATAAACTCTAAACTTAAAAGAAACTGTAAAATTGCTAGCAAGCACTTAATTCTATCGGTTTTCTTTGATTTTCTTTGATTTTCTTCAAGATTTTCTTTGAACATTTAAGAATCCAACTATCAGATGTACTAACTTTCAACGTATTCATCGTCTACCTGTCATTGCCAAATTTTCAGGAAGATCCCTCTAACCGTTTTCTCTAGATGACAGTTTAAAGATTTTGTGGAAGAATGGACTTTCGTTGAGCTGAGACGCTGTTTGAGTTCTTTTTAAATGTTATTTTGCGGGGAATAGAGGCTTATATTGAGCTTATATAGAGCTATCTATATAAGCACCGGGAGGTAAGCACCAGGAGATGATGGTGATGGCGTCACTCCACCCTCCATCACTGGATATTTGATTAGAACAGGGATGTCAGTCTTGATTTCAGTCTTCGTCTCAGTCTTCTCTTCTTCAATCTCTTTTTCTCCTTCTTCATCAGGATCAACCTCTTCATCACCTTCTGAAGTTTTGAGTTTACGACGACAGAATGTAAACTTTTCTAAAGAAGTTGATTTTCTCGTTTATTATTATATTAGACTGGAAAGTATGAAGTCTCGTGAATTTCCTTTTAAAAAAGTACATTTATTGAAAACCAATAATGTGATACAAACAAAGGAGACATAATAAGACATAAAGGTCTAACCACACAATTTTATAGCACTGCGGCCGTTACCTCTATTACCCTTATCACCCAATATTGTGAAAGAAAAAACCCACTTGGTGGGAAAAAGAAACATTTTTATCTTGCCAACGTGATTGAACCCTCGACCTTTCGCTTAAGAGACAAGACTCTTAACCGGCCGGCCATCTGGCGCCTCTACTTCTTTTACTTCTATTTACTTATTTTAGCATTAACATAACTAGAATTTCTAGGGTTCATGTAGAGTTTGAACCCTAGAATGAACCCTAGAATGAACCCTAGAATGAACCCTAGAATAAACCCTAGAATGAACCCTAGAATGAACCCTAGAATAAACCCTAGAATGAACCCTAGAATGAACCCTAGAATAAACCCTAGAATGAACCCTAGAATGAACCCTAGAATTTCTAGGGTTCATTGAACTTCTGAATTTTGTAGACTGCTCTTAACAAAAGCGTTCTTTACTCACTTCATCGACTTATCTTTTCAGAATGACAAATTTGTTAATTCGCAAGCATAATTATCCGTTGATTCATCACTAACTAATCGGTGACGAGTCCATATGAATCCTATCTTTTTCGGAAAGAGATTTTCCTCGGAAAAAATCTGATAACAAAGTGTGAAATGTATAAAAACGAGATCTTTGTGTTCAGAAAAATTCAAATTCAAATCGAAAAATGTTGCTTTTATTTTTATTTCTTTGCTTTCATTTTGCGAATACGCAATTGCAAATGATCAAACTTTTACATCAACAAGGAAGGAGTTGGGAAGAATTTTGGCATCCACCAGAAGTTTGCTTCAAAGTAAAAGCTTCTTGTAGCTCGGTTTAGTTGCTCGATGTTTATGGATTAGGCGAGGAATTGCTCGTGCAGAAATGGTTGCCAAAATTGAGTGTAAGTGAGGGTCAAAGAGAGTGATTTCATAGTTTAGTTTAACATTTTAGTTTAACAGTTTAGTTTAACAGTTCCAATTTTCAGTCAGATCCAATGCAATCCACTGAAAAGTGCTCTCAAGACTTGCAAATGCTCAACGATTCGCTCACAAAAATATTTGATGGCTCATTGCTCAATAAAACTGCCGTTTTGAATGATTTTGATAAAACGGTTACACTACCTTGTGAGAAAATTTATTGCAATGAAATTAAGAAGAAAAATTCCAGTAATCGACTCACAGGGATCGCTAAATGGAGGCCTTTTAACTGGGCATACATCTTATTATGGTAAGTGATAGCCTGGAGTGGTTGAAAGCCTGGAGAAAACCTGAAGAAAGCCTGGAGATTTGTTTTCCTGGAGTACAAAGTTCATCTTTATAATTCCCAGGTCGTTGGGGTGAATGCCGAAAAATCAATTATAAACTCTCAAATGGAAACGTTTGGAGAGGAGAAATTTTTAGGTAAAAACAGATTTGTGAAGAGAATTCAAAAACTGATTCAGATTCTTTATCGGATCCCTCAATCAAACTACAAATCGATGTGCAAAAGCAATTTTGGGAATCGATATTTGTTTGCCAAAATCGTGCACTGCTTTCGAGATAAAGAGGCGAATACAAGCCACAAAAAGTTCGTTTTTGATAAGATTGAAGTTTAAAACTCAAATTTTACTTAGCCTTTTAAAATTTTACATTCAAGACCCTTATCTATTATTTTGGGCTGAGAAATAGACGGTCATGGCTGTCTATTAGAGCTTTTACGGTACTTTTGTTATGTTGTCTAGGGCTAGGGAAGATTAGAATTTATTGAACAGCATCTATGCCGAATATGCTCATTTAGTAAACTTGCACAAAACGAAAACAGAAGTGGTTAATAAAAAAATAAGAAAGTATGCTCAATCAATGAAAGTTTTTTGAAATAAGGGATACCTGTTGTCTCTTTTAGTAGTAAACGCTGAGGGCTAACTATATATTTTGGTGTCCCCCCTTGTTTCCCTTTTGTTTCCCTTTTGTTCCCCTAGTTTTCCCCCTTGTTCCCCCAGTTTCCCCCCTAGATCTATATTCTGGATACTACATTCCTTACAATGTATTGGGCTGGCCAATAAGTAATTTTGCCGTAAATTTTTAGTTGGCCCTATACATTTCGGTGTGTCCCCCTTGTTTCCCTTTTGTTCCCCTAGTTTTCCCCCTTGCCAGAGGCATTTTGGATTTTTCTCGACACAGGATTTATCAATTTGGCTGTTTTTGGTCTCATGCAATGCGTCTATTTGTCCTCTATCTAATGAAACCAAAAACAGCCAAATTGATAAATTCGGCGTCGAGAAAAATCCAAAATGCCTCTGACAAGGGGAAAATTAGTAGAAAAAATCGATTAGTAGAAAAATCCAGCTAGGGGGACAAAAGGGGGACACCGAAATGTATAGGGTTACGGTAAAATTACTTATTGACCAACCCAATACATTGTAAGGAATGTAGTATCCAGAATATAGATCTAGGGTTGACTCATGATCTAGACATTTACCAGAATAGTGTAGTTTCCGGTGTACAGTAGATGTATGGCATACTGCAACTGCAACCAGATTAACCATAATTTCATAGTATCCTTTCGATTTTACAGTCCCACTTCTCTCAAATCCGATCTGTGATGTAGCAAACAATGATTCAGCAAGAACAAATCAAGTCGACACTGGTACCTACATTGTTGCGTAAGGTTTTCGAATTTTTAAAACAAAAACAACCAAAGCTACATGGAGATTTGGGTAATTCAACTAAAATTCGTTCAGAATTTTTGTCTTCTTCGTTCTCGGCTTTGGCATAATCTCCGGTTTTGTTGATTATTTTCTCTACAATGATCTTAAAGATTTTGTGACTATTGATGAAGAAAGTTTGGCTTTAAAATTTAACCAATCAAACATAAGTTTAGACATTTATTGGAAGATCTTCTTTGCTTTTTCACTTTATCGAAACACAAAGGGAATTTTTAGCACAAAGGGATTGAATAAGGTCAGTTCTGAAGTTCTGAAGAAGTTCTAAAGATGAAAAGTATTTCATCTTCATCTTTCACCTAAAACGAATCATTTCTGTTATTGTTTACAAACGAATCATTATTGTTACATTCCTGTTTGTCTTTACAATGTTTAAACCAAAGAAAAAGAAAGCTAAGTATTCAATGAACACTTTAAGCTACTGCTCAAAGGTAAGTGCATAAAAAATGCGGATTTCAACATTCCATAAATTTCCAACGATAGAAACCTGATGTTATAAACTAGAATCGATGAATGTTATAAACTAATTGAAAATTGTAAACGAAAGTTGCAAATCTCCTCTACAAAATAAG
>CAUEEP010000294.1:0-20379 GCA_958450365.1 Mesorhabditis belari | reverse complement strand
CAAGAAACAGCCGACGATTTAATGACTGCTATGGCACTTCAAGCTCGCAACAAGAACAAGAAACAGCCGACTATTTAATGACTGCCATTTAATGACTGCTATGTCACTTTAAGCTCGCAACAAGAACAAGAAACAGCCGACTATTTAATGACTGCCATTTAATGACTGCTATGGCACTTCAAGCTCGCAACAAGAACAAGAAACAGCCGACTATTTAATGACTGCCATTTAATGACTGCTATGGCACTTCAAGCTCGCAACAAGAACAAGAAACAGCCGACTATTTAATGACTGCCATTTAATGACTGCTATGTCACTTTAAGCTCGCAAGAAGAACAAGAAACAGCCGACTATTTAATGACTGCCATAATATGTGCATTTACCCTATAGTTTTAGAAGAAATTCTATCAAATCAAATAGTTTTAGCAAGCTAGTTGGAGTTGGAGTTGGAGTTGGAGTTGGAGTTGGGGTTGGAGTTGGAGAAACTTGGAGAAAAGTTGTTTTGAATAGCCTATTGTTTTGATGTATGTTTTGATTGAAAGAGATTTCTGTGTAGACTCATTTAAGCCATACAAGACAGAAATGCAGGTGAAATAAGTTGGAAACAATTTTCCCTTTCTCTCTTCCTAACAAGTTTGTTCAGTTGAAAGAAATTGATGTCATTTTTAACATTACTTGCTTAATTACTTGATTACTTGATTAACATTACTTGCTTTTTACTTGCTTAGAAGATCACTTTATCACTGAATAAAAAACTCAGTTCTAGTTGTCGTAGTCGATTCAGATTCGACTGAAAGCAGCTGGAAATCTTAATCAACTACGACATATACATTTATGGATCTAATGGAGCTGATGATTTGAGACCAGACCCGAAAATAAGGCATTTGACCAAATAAGGCAAATAAGTAATAAGGCATTTGGTCCTACCTCAGCTGCAATGCGATACGTGTTGGTGTAGCTCATTGGTAGGCCGTTAATCGGTAAGCGAATCGGTAGATCGATCGGGAGCAATCGGTAGATCGGTAAGCGAGAGGTCGCGGATTCGAACCCCGGCGCCGATCATGTTTTGTATCATCCCAATCCATAAAAAGCGTGTCCAACTAACAAGAGAAGGTCAACTGGCTGAGCCGGCCAAATACTATGTACTTCGGCGCAGCATGAACTTTGAAAATGTGGTCATTTGGGTCTTAGCTATTGCCTTTTCGTGCAGCTGTGGCCGATTGGTACAGCGTTCGTTTCCAGAGCGGGACTTCGCGGGTTCGGTCCCCACCTAGGATTTTTCTTTTGCTTTTTTCAAGAAGTGCTGACTTTACGAAGTTCTTTGTGCTTAATCTATCTGAATTGATCCAGATCTGGAAGGCCAGTTGACCTTTCCTTGTCAGTTACTGCATGCTAGTTTTAACAAAGAGGTCTTGGATCGATTTTGCCTTGGATTTTGCCTTTCGCACTTCTTGAAAAAAGCAAAAAGAAAAATCCTAGGTGGGGACCGAACCCGTCAAGCCTCGCGATGGAAAAGAACGCTGTACCAATCGCCTGTAACAAATTTTGCCTTCGAAGCGCTTAAACCAGATTTATATTGGATTGATTAGTCTGGTCTAAATCCCGACAATCAGTAGCATTTGGAGGATTTGGAGTTGATTGATCAAATTCATTGGACGGGTTGATTAACTGAATGATTTCGGTTCTCATTACGTTTCTCGTCTCTAGTTCTCATTATTCTCAATTCTTTCCTTTTCTAAAAGTTTTTACTTCTAATTCTTTAATTCATTATTAGAAATCTCTTGGTTCAATGTCACTGAGAAGTCTTGAGAAACTGAGAAAATTCACTGTCACTGAGAAAACTTTCAAGTCATACAAGAATCACTCAAACTTTTATGCTCAATTCTTCCTCGACACTTCCTCGTGCCATTCCATTAGCCCTTAAACAGGAAAATGGTCTTGCCCATTCCCATCACTCTTTTTTCTTCAATCACAAAAACTTTCTTACCTTTCACAGATCGAATTTCTGATTTTTTTGCCACATTGCAAGCGCTGACCTCTCGAGTGAAAAATTGTCGAGTTCTTTGGTGGCGAGTTTTGTGTGAGAAAGATCTTTCAGTCGATCCGACAGCTGTCCAAATCCACCTCCTTTCAAAATCTCAGAACTTTCCCATTCTCGTATTTTCTCTTTAAAGCTATTTTCTGCTTTAATCTCGTCTCTAGCTCAAAATTCGGTCTATGATTTGTTGAGAGATTTCTTTTATTTCTTTTAATTCATTTACCTTTCCTTTTGACTTAAATTGCTGATTATTTGTCAGCAATTTAAGTCAGCTTTCATTAAAGATTTTTTAGCAACATTTAAAGCTCTAAAATTATATGTAAATCTGGTTATACGTGGCTTTATTGCCTCTGCCTCTGCCATCATCTTTTGATCACCATCTTGCCATCATCTTACAGGCCAGGATGGTCAGAAGATTGTAGGATATTTGGGATTGCCCGCCCCCTTTTGCCATTGGCAATCTAACTTTGAGCTCAAATTTCTTGGTGTTGGGCTGCTCAATTCAAATATTCTTGATATCATTGAATGCGCCAAGTCTTTCTCTATCGATTGGTACAAAAACTATTTAAATTGCATAGCCCAACACCAAGAAATTTGGGCTCAATTTGAGCCCATTGGCAATCTAACTTTGAGCTCAAATTTCTTGGTGTTGGCTGGTCCAATTTAAGTCATTTTTGTACCAATTGACAGAGAAAGACTTGGCGCATCTGAGGATAACAAGAATATTTGAATTGAGCAGCCCAACACCAAGAAATTTGAGGTCAAAGTTAGATTGCCAATGCTAAAAGGGCCGGGGCGCGTAATATTTTTAAAAGGCACAACAATTGGAGCAAAAGATCAAGGGTTCAATCTCATCTCCACAAATCTACCCTTTCTTGCTAATTCCTTTACTTCTTTATTAAGCAATTTACCTATTGTTAACAATCCTAAACAATTTCTGTAACAATCTAAACTTTGGCTATCTGAAATGCTAGGTCTTCAATCACCTAATCTATTGGATTGGTGAATTGAAAACTGCCGGACTTTGAACTAAAATTTATTGAACATAAAACCATGAATTCATTCCAAATAATTTCCATTATTATTGACGACTTCTGCCCATTTTACAGGCAATTTGCGGATTCCTCTTTCGTAGTAGGATTTTGGTTTGTGTGTGAGACAAGTGTGAGACTCAAAAATGGAGGACTAGAGATGGAGACTGGAGATCCCAGTTTGAGCACTTTCTTCAAAAGAAACCCATTTTGGTGTCAATAGAAAAGTTGTAGAGAATCAAAAATTAGGCTTATAGTCAAATTTCCAAAAAGATACACTTAGTAGTTTCGCTTAAAATGCAAGTTTTGTGAAAGTTCGTAATTTTGGCGTAGATTTGGCATTTCTTGAGAACCAGTTTTTGAATCGTTCTGAAAATTAGGATATAAGCTTAATTTTTGATTCTCTACAACTTTTCCATTGACACCAAAATGGGTTTCTTTTGAAGAAAGTGTTCAAACTGCGACATATGACAATAGCCGGCAGTTTTCAATTCACGAATCCAATAGATAACAATTACAGAAGAGATATGATTCCCAAGTACTTCTAGATTGAAACCAGGAAATACCAACAAGGATCTTTCAACATTCAAAAGAAAAAAGGGTTCGAAGGGCTAAAGTCTTTTCATATTATTATTATTCGTTCCTGTTGGCATTCGCTCCGATATTCTTTCAAAATGCATCGAATTCACAAAGTCATTTCGGCGAACAAACATTGATATCAAGGTTTTTGCGCTAAAAATTTAGCCAAAAGCAAAGAAAAAAATCTTTGTTTTTCTTTTCAGCCTTTTGTCTACGTGTAGCAGTTGTTCAGATTAGACATGGGAAAATTCCAACCGAAACCTAATTCCACCTTCGTTTTCTCAGCCGTCTCTTGGTCGATTGTTCTGAGATTTTGTTTACAAACAGAGAATGCTAATTTCTATTTGTAAACAAAATTTCAGAACAATCGACCAAGAGACGGCTGAGAAAACGAAGGTGGAATTAGGTTTCGGTTGGAATTTTCCCATGTCTAGTTCAGATACCATTTTTTCCCGATCATTTTTCCCGATCTTTTTAAGTTTTATGATCAACAAAAACTCAAAGAAACAAACGATCGAATTTTTGGTGAATCCCTTTTATTTACTTTCGAATAGATTAATTCGAATTAAATGAAAGAATTTCAGCAAAAAAGCAACGAAACTCAAATTTGTTTAAGCAACAAATCTCATGTAAATAACCAAATAAGATAAAATTCAATTGACTGACACGTTGTCAGTAGTTAGCTTAATATTATCTAATTACTTCAAGATTTGAATACTTTAAGCATCATAATTTTAATTTTAATTCAAATAAGAGTTCTTCTTGTTTTAAATTGATTGATTATTTCAAAAATATAAGTTTAATCTGGGGGTGGGACAAATGCGACCTTTTTTTTTGCTGGAAAAGGCCTTAGAAAAGGCCGTAGAGCTTCAAAAATGTTTTCACATGAGGGAATCGTATGCGTAGATTCAGAATTTTGGCAAATCAGACCTCGCTGACACGTCAAATTGGGGCTAAAAGGCAAAAACTGCGGAAAAGCGTTAAGTTGCGTAGTTTTTGCCTTTTAGCCCAAATTTGACGTGTCAGCGAGGTCTGATTTGTCGAAATCCGGAATCTACGCATACGATTCCCTCTATGAAAACATTTTTGAAGCTCTACGACCTCTCCTAAGGCCTTTTCCAGCAAAAAAGGTGCGCAAATGTCCAGGTGCGCAAAAAAAAGGTCGCATTTGTCCCACCCCCGTTATTTGTTAAAAATCTCAAGTTTGTTAGCCTAACATTTCTCTAAATATTTTGTAAAGTACGATAAAATTTAAATGTTTCAATTTTTCCCTTCCAAATCTAACTATAGCTAACTAGCTAACCCCAAGAATAAACTTTTTATTGTGCTAAACTTGTTGCAAACAAAACAAAAGCAGTTTTAAAACAAAAGCTTTACTTTCTTTCTTGAGCTTTTCATCAGTTATTTACTTGTTCAATAAAGCGATAGAGGCTGAAATTTTTGGGGGTGAGAGTGGGCGATTACTTTCGGGTGGATTGGCGGGAGAAACCGGGGAAGTTTGGTCCTTTTTTGGAGAAGAAAACTCCAAAACCCGAATGGCTTTCCCCCGGCCGCGATTTCCGCTATTCTTCAAAAAAAAAAATAATAAGAAATTGAATGGATTACGTGTAAACGTTATGGATGGATTTCTTGAGGTCATCAACTTGAACCCGGGTATTTCCTTCTTTCCTTCTTTCTTTCTTTCTTTCTTTCTTTCTTTCTTTCTTCCTTTCTTTCTTCCTTTCTTTCTTCCTCCCTGTCTTCGCCTTGGCTTGGCAAGTTAAGGTACCGGATAGCTCAATGGCTATAGGCTCAATGGCTATAGGCTCAATGGCTATAGGCTCAATGGCTATAGGCTCAATGGCTATAGGCTCAATGGCTATAGGCTCAATGGCTATAGGCTCAATGGCTATAGGCTCAATGGCTATAGGCTCAATGGCTATAGGCTCAATGGCTATAGGCTCAATGGCTATAGGCTCAATGGTTAGAGCAAAAAGCTTTCCAGATAGCCCGGAAAGCAAAAGGTCAATCCCATCTCCAGAAATCCCATCTCCAGAAATTTACCCTTTCTTTTCTAATCTAATCTACTTTTTTCACAATTCCTTCACTTCTTTATTACCTTATAAGTTTTATGAGCTGCATATGGTCGTTATAGTCAACAGATTCAGTGATAAAACCTGACTAGAGTCATTAGAGAGACTAGAGAGTAGAGACAGAAATTTTTGAATAATTGAATTATTGACTCTAATAGTGGAATTGATCAAGATCTGGTTTTGACAGTGCAGAGAACAAAAAAAAAACCGCAAACACACTAGCCTGTCTACAAAGTAACTCACTATATATAAAAAAGGAAGTGTCCGTCTGTTTGGCCGCCTGTCCGTCTGTTTGTCCGCCTGTCTATCCGTCTGTTTGTCCGTCTGTCTGTCCGTCTGTCTGTCTGTCTGTCTGTCTATCTGTCTGTCCATCTGTCTGTTCGTCTGTTTGTCTGTTCGTCTGTCCGTCTGTCTGTCCGTCTGTACGCGCGAGTTCTCGGCTTGCCGTGGGCCGATTTACATTATTTTTAGTTTCTTAGCTTAAAATTCTATGTAGTTGTGCATCTCATATTTCGTTTTTTAAAAAGCAAATGTCATGACACAGCAGGGAGTCGAACACGGCTCGTGTGGGCCGTAGACAAGCGCGCTGCCGGCTGCTTCATGCGTCAGCCCGCCATTAGGCGAATTTTTCGGTTGATATGAAATCTTAACTTACCAATTTTTTATTTTTCAGTTTGTTTTTAGTTTTAAGCTTTCTTTCCTTGTAAATTTCTTATTATGATGAGATTAGATTCAACTCTAAATGTTTTAAACAGCAACAACAAGAACAAGAACAAGAACAAGAACAAGAACAGCAACAGCAACAGCAAGAACAAGAACAAGCAATCTCTAGAAGTTTTAAAGATTTAGGTTTATGTTTAGAAAAGAAAAGTCTACGCTCAAGCTTGGGGTTTGAATGTTCAAATGTCTTCATTTTAATGTCTTTCATTAGATATTTGTCAAAAAAAAAACACTATTATATATCTTTATCTCTCAATTTGTCAAGATTTATGCAGTTTCCCGAAATCTTTTCCACTTTTCATCACACTCTTTACCTTTTCTTACTCTCGGTTGTAAAGCTTTCGCCTTTCGCCCTTTTCAAATTCGAATCGAAAAAGAAAAAGGGTCCTTTATTGCAATTTCTTTCCATTTTCCATTTTCAGGGGATCCAAAAGAAAATCGAAAGAGTTTCTTTTGTTTTTTCAGCCTTTCTTTCTCACTTCCTCAATGTGGTTTGATTTTTCTCCTATACAATTCTTGTTCTTGTTCTTGTTCTTGTTCTTGTTCTTGATCTTGTCCTTGATCCTGTTCTTGTTCTTGTTCTAGTTCTTGTTCTTGTTCTTGTTCTAGTTCTTGTTCTTGTTCTTGTTCTTGTTCTTGTTCTAGTTCTTGTTCTAGTTCTTGTTCTAGTTCTTGTTCTAGTTCTTGTTCTTGTTCCTATACAATTTCAAGAATTTCAGGCAATCAAACCGATGATTTCAACTTGAAGACAAGAAAATGAGCTCAATGTATTCAATTTCAATTTCAATTATCTCATATTTCTATCTATTTGGATATTCGTTTGGATTGAAAGGTGAGTTTTTGAGAGTCCAAGTCCAAGTGCTGCAAGTCGGTAACTTTAAGCAGTCTATTATCGTCTTTAAGCAGTCTATTATCGGCAAACTTTAAGCAGTCTATTATCGTCTTTAAGCAGTTTAGTATCGTCTTTAAGCAGTCTCTTATCGTCTATTATCGTCTATTATCGTCTATTATCGTCTATTATCGTCTTTAAGCAGTCTAGTATCGTCTTTAAGCAGTCTATTATCGTCTATTATCTATCGTCTATTATCGTTATCGTCAAATTTTCCGAGTTTAGGCCAAAAACCCGTGCAGTATGACATCGCTGAGTACATTTTGCGGAATTACAATGCGGATTTGATCCCCCGGAAAACGCATAACTCGACGGTGAATGTGCACATGAGCATGCAGTTGTATCAGATCATCGAAGTGGTGAGTGGAAGATGCTATGAGTGAGACTTATGTTAGATTTAAAAGAGGATTCGATTTCGGAGAACCTCTAGAGAAGGGTAGTAGGCTAGGAAAGTGATTTGAGATTCTGAAACTGTAATCAAAATTTGTGGAAGAGGTCGCGTATGCAAGATTATTGACTCGAAAGTTTATGGGTCGAGTTTATGAGCCCGTCTCCAAGCAGCAGTCGTGGTGCAGTGGATAAAGCAGTGGTCTACAAAACTGGTCAACCCGTTTTGGGGGTGGGTTCGAGTCCCCACTTAGCAAAGTTTTTGCAGGGTGGCGCACAATTACCGTTTTTTACGACAAACGGTTGATAAGCGCTCCGCCAACAGCATTCGTAGTGTAGTGGCTAGTGAGATGGTCTACAAAGCTGATCAACCTTTTTTTGTGGTGGGTTCGAGTCCGCACTTGTCAAACGTTTTATGATGTCGAGTCTATGATCGAGTTTATTCGCCCTCTCCAAGCAGCAGTCGTGGTGCAGTGGATTGGATAACGTGATGGTCTGCGAAATTAACCGACGTTTTTTTCTGGTGAGTTCGAATCCCCACTCGCTAAACGCTTTATTTATTCACAATATTTCTGATTTTCATCATAATATCACAAATTCTTATAGTATTTAGCTTCTTTTCCATATATTTGATCTTGAACAAAATAGAATGCCTGTTTTCTAACAAAACATTCTATAAAAGAGGCTAATTATTGTGATATTATAACAATTTCAATTTAATTTTGATCTTTCTTAATTTAAACAGCTTTTACACTGTTTTTTTTATGAAGTACATGAACTTATTATTCTGAAAATCAAAAATATTGTGAAAAATCAAAAGCAAGGTCGAGGAAGTAGGGATTCGAACCCACCACAAGTGGCCCTATCAGCTTTGTAAACTAACACAGTATCCACTAGACCACGGCTGCAGCTGGCCGGCGGCTTATAAACTCGACTCATAAACTTTCGGGCCAACTTTCGAGCCTGCAAGTTATTGCGCAGATTTTGATTACAGATTCGGAATCCCAGTCGATTTCCTAATGAGCTAGATTTCGTTTTGAAATCCCACGGTGACCTAGTACTAGACATGTGCCAGTACTAGTACTAGACACGTGCCAGTACTAGTGCTAGACATGTGCCAGTACTAGTACTAGACCTGTGCCAATACTAGTGCTAGACATGTGCCAGTGCTAGTACTAGACATGTATCAGTACTAGTGCTAGACATGTGCCAGTACTAGTGCTAGACATGTGCCAGTGCTAGTACTAGACATGGTCGTCAAATGCATTCTAGCAAACGACTTTTGCTTGCTAAAACATGAATACACTGTGATTTTACGCCTTGGAAAACGAAAGCCGTTTGCTAAAATGCATTTGGATTTAAAATTCACTCGATGACACATGTCTACCCAGTACCCATCCCTAGTCGTCAAAAAATGAGTCGTAGGTGATCTAACAATTGTATGTTCTTGTTAATAAACGTCATTTAGAACGAGCCTCAACAATATCTGCTGCTCAACGCATGGGTGATTGAGGTTGGGCAATCGAAAGTCAAAACAACAATGTTTTTGGAGGGATTTTCTCAGATTTCCTAAAAACCTAGCTTTTTTTAATCATTTTCACAAGTGAAAGAGTCCAGATCAATCAGAAAATCAGTCAGAAAAGCGAAAAGCTTTTGATTGATCGATTTTCGATGAGAATTGATCGATTTAGTTATGGATTTGGTATTTTGTGACCTAGTAACTTTGATTTTGTAACTTTGATTTGTGGATTTTGTATTTTGTAACAGATCTAGTAAACATAAATGTAAGAGAAAACGATTTTCAGCGCTGGACAGATCACATGTTGGACTGGGATCCAGCAAATTTCGACAACGTTTCCGAGATCATGATCCCTCACTACAAGTTGTGGCTACCCGACACAACACTTTACAACTCGTAAGCTTTTCTGGAATACTCTAATTTGGAATACTACTCGTAAGCTTTTCTGGAATACTCTAACTACTACTCGTAAGCTACGTAAGCTCGTAAGCTCGTAAATACTCTAATGAAAGGCTTCTATTGGTAATTGAATTCTTTTAGCAATAGCAATAGCAATAGTAATAGCAATAGCAATAGCAATAGCAATAGGATTAGCAATAGCAATAGAAACAGCAATAGCAATATAATAGCAATAGCAATAGCAATAACAATAGTAATAGCAATAGCAAGAACAATAGCAATGGCAAGAACAATGGCAAGAACAATAGCAATAGCAATAGTAATAGCAATATTCTAGCCATTTTCATCTTTTAGCCTAACGATGAATCATGCTGAAACCAAGCGACTAATGAATGCCCAATTGACAACAACGAATGGCAGTGGAGCCAATGTGAAGCTGCTCTATCCGACCATGTACAAATTCAGCTGTAATCTTGATCTCAGGTTGGGCGAAAATCTATCAAAATAGCAACAAGCGAGCAACAAATTCTGAGCAGTTCTGAGCAACAAGTTCTCTAATTCTTGAAAATCGTTAACTATCGCTCAACTGGCTTTAACATAAGATCAACTAAATTTGATTCGTTCTTTAGAATTCATTTTAAATTTCTCACTCTTTGTTCTTGCGTTCAATGCTTTATCGCAATTAGCAGTGTGCCAGCAAGAGCTGTTTTCAGCACAAGTACATCACAAAGAACAGGCCCAGGAAACAAAGAAGCTCAGGAGCAATAATAAAGTAAAGAAGTGAAAGGAATGAAAGAAATGAAAGAAATCGGAACTGGGAATTGAACCCTAGACCTTCTGCTTACCTTCTGCTCTTGCTTCTGCTTACCTTCTGCTTACCTTCTGCTTACCTTCTGCTTACTTTCTGCTTACCTTCTGCATACCTTCTGTTTACCACTTCTACCACTGAGCTATTGATGCCTGCTTTGCTCAAGAAGAAATAGAAAAGACAAGGAAAAAGAAAGAACAAGGAAAAAGAAAGAACAAAGACGAAGAAAGAACAATAACGACTCTAACAGCTTTTTTTGAACACCCAAGTAGCAAACCATTGTTTTAGAACGTTCAATATGTAAAAAATGTATACTTCAAAGTCATAAAAAGTATTTTAAATGTTTTACAAAAGAAAGCAAAAAGTTTTCGCCAAGAGGATTCGAACCTGTGGGGAAAAAGGATGAGTGGGATTGAGAGCTTGATTTGAAGTTGAATTTGAATGATTTGATTGATTTGATTTGAACAAAGAGCTATTCTTATAGCTTAATTTGAACAGATAGCTGATTCATAGCTTAATTTAACTAAAAAGCTGATTCTTATAGCTTAATTCGAACAGAGAGCTGATACTTTCAGCTTAATTTAAACAAAAAGCTGATTCTTATAGCTTAATTTAAACAAAGAGCTGATTCTTATAGCTTAATTTAACCAAAAAGCTGATTCTTACGGCTTAATTTGAACAGAGAGCTGATTGTAATAGCTTAATTTGAACAAAGAGCTGATTCTTATAGCTTAATTCGACCAGAGAGCTGATACTTTCAGCTTAATATAAACAAAAAGCTGATTCTTATAGCTTAATTTAAACAAAAAGCTGATTCATAGCTTAATTTACACAAAAAGCTGATTCTAATAGCTTAATTTAACCAAAAAGCCGATTCTTACAGCTTCATTTAACCAAAAAGATGATTCTTACAGCTTAATTTAAACAAAAAGCTGATTCTTACTTTAATAACTCCAAAATTTTCCTAAAAACTGAAGACAAGTGCAAGAGCGGAGTTCCCATAAGTCCATAGTTCCCAAGTATCCCATAAATCATCCATCCATCCCATAGCAATGAGATCCATCTTTACAGAGCTTTTCCTTTCGACGTTCAACAATGCAAGATGATTCTCGGGAGTTGGACTTTCGATAACACGTATATCGACTATTTCCCTCGAAAGCCCTATGTTGGGACAGCAAACTTTCTAAAGAATGAGGAATGGTCAGTGCTGGGAACATACGGTAAAGGATTTTCACATTTTAAAATCACTGTTCTCAGGTTATCGAGAAGAGATCAAGTACGCGTGTTGCCCGAACAATTACACCCTTCTGCACTACATCATTCATTTGAGAAGGAAACCGCTTTATTATGTGATCAATTTGATCATCCCAACTGGAATCATCACCTTGATATCAATTGTCGGATTCTTTACGTGAAGAAGCTTTATTTAGCTTCAACTTTAGCTTTAACTTTTTCTAGATCTTCCTCGATAAACGATATTCGAGAGGAGAAGATCACTTTGGGGATCACGACATTACTTTCGATGTCGATTCTGATATTGATGGTGTCGGATAAAATGCCATCTACTTCATCGTTTATTCCATTGATTGGTAAGAAAATCTGGCTGAATTCGGTCTAACTTCGGTCGTCTAACTAATAAAGGAAGATCAACTAGATTTTCTGGCCAAATCACATGAGCCATTCAACGCAGAATTTCACGCTGATTCCGACTCTGCTTTCCGTTTTTGATACGGAGCACTCTGTCAAAAGTCATGTGCGCTTAAAGTTTTGGAGTGTCGGAAAATGGAGACTGCCCAAGCCCAAACCTAGAAAAGACAATCAGCTACCGGACTAGAACCAGTGATTCCTGGTCTTGCGCCCTAACTCACTACCATTCAGCCATCGCTACCACTGCTCCCGGAAGACAGGGTTGTAAGACCACGGTTCGATTTTTGAAACTCTTTACAAACCTTAAACAAGTAGTGAGTTTTAAAAATCAAACCGTGACATTATCCTGTCTTCTGCGAGCTTGGGAGATGCAGCAGTGGCTGCGTGGAAGTGAGTAAGGAGGGAAGGCCAGGAATCGTTGGTTCGAGTTCGATCCCTGACTTTCTTTAACGCCTTTAGTCTTTAGGCTTTAACTTTAGGCTTTAACGGCTCAACTGTCTTTAGGCTTTAACGCCTTGTGTTTCCTCTATCTAAAGCTTCTCTAAAAGTCTCCTCAAGGCATTAAAATCTAGAAAAGAATAAAGACAAAGCCCGGACTCGAGCCAGAGTTCCCTCGCCTTGCGTCCCCTCGCATTGCGTTCCCTCGCCTTGCGTTCTAATTCACTACCACTCGGCCACCTCTGCACCTGCTGGGCTCCCGGAAGACAGGGTTGTAATGTAGCGATTTGATTCTTGAAACTCCTTACCTACTGAAACTTGCAAAACTTTAAACGCGTCTAACTTTTGACAGAGTGCTCCGTAGCAAAAAAGAAAAGCAGCATCATGATCAGCGTGAAATTTTGCATCGAATGGCTCATCCAGTTCGGCTAGCAAATCCATTTGACCTTCCCTTGTAAGTAAATCTAACACAGCAAATCGCAGTTTGGCTAGCAAATCCATTTGACCTTCCCTTGTAAGTAAATCTAACATCTCAATACCATTGATGTCAAACTTTGATTGATTTACGTTTTGATTTGACTGAACTTTGTGAATAGAACCAGTTCAAAGTTCAAAATGAAAGAGTTTTTGTTTTTGAAATTTCGCTCATTCATGAAGTCATCTTTTCAGAATCAAGGAAAGCCAAACCAAAACGAAAACGAAAGCCAAAAGACAAAGCCAACCAAAACCCAAAGAAATTGGGCTCTTAGCCTTCTGAAATAATCTGAAATTGATTTCTAAAATAATTCCATAAACGCGTCAAGTCTTCGTAAACATTTTAGCAGCTTTTTTCCGGAATGCCGAACTTTTCAAAGAATTCCCACCGAATTCTCACCGAATTCAGGCTGGTTCTACACCTTCATGATCATGTTGATCTCTTGCGCCACCCTTGCCTCATCATTTGTTATCTACATTCAGAAACAGGTAAAAAAAAAGGTTTACGCAAAATCCCTTTTCAAATGAAATCCCTTTTCAAACAGAATCCCTTTTCATTTGCAGGGTTTAATCGGGAATCCGCCCGAAAAAAGCACAATGAAATGGGCGAGACGAGTGGGGAAAATTTTCCGTGTCGAGATGCCCTTGATAATGAAAGAAGCGTATGCAGCGAAAGCAAGGGTAGGTTTTGAAAGAATTCGAAAATAAGTCTAGACTAGAGTTATTCCAATTCTCGTGAGACTAGGCCAGAAACTGAGCCAGAAACTGAGCCAGAAACTGGGCTAGAAACTGAGCTAGAAACTGAGCCAAAAACTGAGTCAGAAACTAAGCCAGAAACTGAGCCAGAAACTAAGCCAGAAACTAAGCCAGAAACTGAGCCAGAAACTGAGCCAGAAACTGAGCCAGAAACTGGGCCAGAAACAGCCAGAAACAGCCAGAAAGAGCCAGAAACAGCCAGAAACAGCCAGAAACAGCCAGAAACTGAGCCAGAAACTGAGCCAGAAACTGAGCCAGAAACTGGGCTAGAAACTGAGCCAGAAACTAAGCCAGAAACTAAGCCAGAAACTAAGCCAGAAACTGAGCCAGAAACAGCCAGAAACAGCCAGAAACTGAGCCAAAAACTGAGCCAGATTTGCAGCTAATTGCAAATCAGACCAAGCAAAACCAGAAGCCAGGACCCAACTGCTAAATCCGTTTAGCAAAATTGCTAAATGGTAAATAGTTTGGTGGCTAAAAGCTGGATTCTGATGAAGCTCGTAGAATTTTCCGCAGAAAAACGGAAAACGAAAAACCCTGCCCACTAGCCAGAGGCATTTTGGCTATAATTTTATTCAAATCCAACCTTTCTACAATATTTTGTTTTCATTCGATAGAGCAAGACTTTCTGCGCCGAATGATAACGTAGAAAGGTTGGATTTGAATCAAATTATAGCCAAAATCCCTCTGGCAAGTGGACGGGGTTTTTCGTTTTCCTTTTTTCTGCGGAAAATCTTGCAAACTTGATTCTGTTTCTACGATATTTTGTTTTCATTCGATAGAGCACGACTTTCGGCGCCGAATGCTACCAAAATAACGTAGAAAGGTTGGATTTGAACCAAATTATAGCCAGAATCCCTCTGGCAAGTGGACGGGGTTTTTCGTCTGCGGAAAATCCTGCAAACTTGATTCTGATTTACCCCTAGCGTTTCCAGACCCAGAAAAATGACATAATTCTGGTCTATATAAGTTCAGAATAGATAAAAAACGTAAACTTAAACTTAAAAACAATGTAAACCCTTTTCTCTTCAGCTTTACCAGCGCGACAAGGTAAGCTAGACCGATTGATTGCCGTTTTGCACTGAGTTTTGCAATGAGAAATCGATCAAAAGTTGAACTATGCATAGTTTGAAAGGATTATTTTAAAAGGATTATTTTAGATTATAGATAAAAAATGCGAAATTTTCAAAGAAAACGAAATTCAGGAAGACAAATTACGCAACGGTTATGCCCGGAAGCAAAGCGTCTGGCAAAAGATTCTCACAAGGTAAAAAGTTTAAGAATTCGAGAAAATTCGTAGATTAGCATTAGAGTTAGCTTATTAAGGAGTTAAAATAAAAAGGACCTCCAATTTTGCAGAGCTTCTTCATCTTCAAAACTCAACCTCAACCAAAGCCGACAAAGCCCAACCGGATCGATTGCCGACTCGCTTCTTTTTGATACAAAAGAGAAAAGTAAACTAAAAATTGAAGTTTATCGGACATTTGATACACTATTTAAATTGGACAGCCCAACACGAAGATATTTGAGCTCAAAGGGAGCGGGGCGACCCTTTATACGCACCCCGCCCCTTTTGCCATTGGTAACCCAACTTTGAGACCAAATTTCTTGGTGTTGGATGGTTCAATTTAAATAGTTTTGTATCATTAGATGCTCCAAGTCTTTCTCTATCGATTGGTACAAAAACCATTTAAATTCGACCACCCAAAACCAAGAAATTTGAGCTCAAAGTTTGGTTGCCAATGGCAAAGGGGGGGCAGGGCTAAGCAGATGTACGATGCCCTTTTATACGCATCCATGGGCGGTCGAATTTAATGAATTTTGTACCATTCGATGCTCCAAGTCTTTCTCTATCGATTGGTACAAAAACTATTTAAATTCGACCACCCAACACCAAAAAATTTGAGCTCAAAGTTGGGTTGCCAATGGCAAAGGGGGCGGGGCGCGTATAAAAGGTTTCACAATCAGCCAGATCATTTTTTGAGTTGAATGAAACAATCAAATTTCGAATCTTTGTCATTTAGTGGATCTGAACGCAGCGAGTTGCCCCGATTATTCGGCTTTGATGACCGATTCACCGAGGAAGAAAATCCAGGACCCATTGCGACGACCGCCAACTCTTAAAATCTCAAGAGATGAATCAGATCATCTCGTCATTCACCGCTTTCTCTAGACTCATGTAAGTTTCACGAGTTCACGAGTCACGAGACCCACTCGAAAGCGCTCTTTTTTTCTGCTATGACCATTCTTGGAGGCATTAAACACTTGAATAAATGAGCCAAGCTAGGCTAACAAGGAGAAGGCATAGAGTCATTATCGATTTTTTGAACTTTGCCTGCTTGAACCCAATTGGAGGTGCCGTCCATGGCGTCCATGGGCAGTCGAACCTGAATCTGTATTTAGTTTTTGCCCAATCCTTTCAATTACAAGGAAAATCGAGAGGAAATCTTTGGGGAACGTTCATAGGGAAATTAAGTGGCTAGCAAAAATTGCTCATTAGCCGACCGGTAACTTGCCGCGCTACAAGGCTAACAAGCTACACCACTGGACAATGAAATATCATATTTGAAAAACGACCGTCACTTTCGCGCGTCTGTAACTCCCTTGTCTTTGAGTTTAAACTATTAGTGTTATACATTTTCTGAAAGCTCTTTTCAAGGGCTACACAATGGTAATATTAATATTTAGAAATACGGTAAAGACAAGGGAGTTACAGACGCGCGAAAGTGACGGTCGTTTTTCAAATATGATATTTCATTGTCCAGTGGTGTAGCTTGTTAGCCTTAACTTCACCTCATAAAAATAAAGGGTTCCCAAAGATTTCGCTCTATTTTCCTTGCAATTGAAAGGGTTAGGCAAAGACTAAATACAGATTCGGGTCCAGCAGCTCCAGTCCAGGTCCAGCAGCTCCAGTCCAGGTCCAGCAGCTCCAGTCCAGGTCCAGCGGCTCCAGTCCAGGTCCAGCAGCTCCAGTCCAGGTCCAGCAGCTCCAGTCCAGGTCCAGCAGCTCCAGTCCAGGTCCAGCAGCTCCAGTCCAGGTCCGGCAGCTCAAATTGGGTATTCTGAAGCACTTGAAGTTCAAAACAAACCGATAATGACTCTATGCTTCCTCCTTGTAAATTTTATCAATCAATTTACCCAAATTGCTACTTTTTTTGAACTATACACTAATTTCAGCGGAATCGATAATGGAGAAAAGTAAGTCTCGGGATAGAAGAGATAGAAGTAGTGAGAGAATAGCGAATCTCATGAGCAATCTAACACGTTTTACCCGTCTCACAATGCTTAAACCGTTAAGCCGCTCAAAAGACACGTAGAGCCACAAAAAAACATTTTTCTAGACAATCAAAATAGTCACTGAAACCTTTAGCGTCACCAACCCTATTGGATCTCCAAAATCTGTCCTTGTTTCCGACGCAGAGACTTGGTAGTTAGTGTGCGGCTTTGTCACAAAGCTAGATGCTGAACTAAATGCTGAACTAAACTAGATGCTGAACTAAATGCTGAACTAAATGCTACAAACTGTTTGAGCGCTTGTAAAATGTAAAAAAAACAAATGAGTGCAGTGGTGAAGATGATGTGGTTTAAAATAGAAGTGTAAGCAAGATCACAAAGAAATTTGTGAGCTTTCTGTTTTCGAACAAAACTCATGTAATTAACTTGTGAAATCTTTAGCTAAGGATGCATGAATGCATAATCATGATTAATCAACGCCTTCAGCCAAACGAAAACCCTCATTTTATTAGAAAAAACTTTCTATATCATATCATTTAATTGCATCATTTAATGATTCACGATTTCTATAAACAAATATACTTGTAGTTGTTGCAAATAAAAGCCTCGCTTTAACAGTTTTTCCTTAAATAGTTAAATAGCTTAAATAGTCTTAAAAATAGTTTTTAATCATTTTAGAAAATAATGCAAAAATTTGTCAGTCAGGGGTGTCGAACCCGTGAGCACAAGGAGACGCGCCCAGACTATGGGATGAGCGCACTAACCCCTAGACCACGAGGCCCTTTTGAAGACCCCGCAACTAGCAGCCTTATAAGGCAATGGTCTTCTTACTCCTGACGAAATTCGAAAAATCTTTTAAAATCATCAACTTTGAGGCAATTTTTCTCAAAAATTTGGTCAGTCAGCGGCGTCGAACCCGTGAGCACAAGGCAAGGCCCAGACCATGGGACGAGCGTACTAACCCCTAGACCACAGGGTCCTTTCGAACCCCCGGCAACTAGCAGCCTTATAAGGCAACGGTCTTATAAGCTTATTCGAAATTTCTTTTAAAATCATAAACTTTGAGGTAATTTTTCTCAAAAATTTTGTTACCTGCTACCCCAGAGATCTACTTTTTCAGATAAAGAACATTTTTTTCCAATAAAATGCCCATTGTCGTTTGGCTGGTGAATCTGTGTAAAGTAGATAAATGAACTAGGGAATTCGGGCACCAAAAAGTGATCTTCTGCTTTTTCACTATGTCTGGATTTCCGTAAAAAATTAAAGACTATTAACAACGATTAAAAACGACTGAAAAACGATCTTTTCAGTATCTCCGCGCTCAGCGGATCGTCGAAATCTCGCGCAACTCAGTTCGACTGGCTGGCAGCTGTGGTCGAGCGTCTTCTCCTTCTCCTTTTCCTGCTTCTTTTCGCTTTAATGAGTGTCGGTATCAATCTAATCGGTTGGTATTATTGGTACATTGCCGGTTTTCAATACGATTTTTATCTCGTTGATACAACCATTTCATAGATTTTCATAGATTTTCATAGATTTTCATCTTTTCATAGCTTTTCATCTTTTCATCTTCATCTTTTCATCTTCATCTTTTACATATGTCTCCACGGGTTCTTCATTGTGCTTCTTGATTTTTCTCCAGTTCTCCTCTGTCAAAGAAACTTGTGTCAAAGAATTTTACGGGTTTGCTATCTGAATGAACAAAGTTTTGCCTCTCTATTTCTATGCTTTTTCTTTTAGATCTTTTCAATTTGAATGCAATGTTTTACTTGGGAAATTTGAAGATAAAGTTTTTAACCTTATACAAACATTACAAAACCTTACAAAACCCTACAAAACCCTACAAAAACCTTACAAAACCTTACAAGACCTGACAAACCCTTAAAAAAAGCTTGCAAAAACCTTACAAAAACCGTACAAAAAAAAAACCTTACAAAACCTTACAAAAACCCTACAAAACACTTACAAAACCTTTCACAACCTTTACAAGGCCCTGCAAGACCTTTACAAGACCACGCAGGCCTGAGGCGGGACCCTGAAGACCCTGAGCCATACAAGATGGCGACAAGACCTTCCAAGGCCCTGGGGCAGCACAAAGACTGTTTCAGACCGCAAGACCCTGCAAGACCTTACCAAAGACGGCTTCAAGGCCAGACAAGACAGCTCAAGGCCTTGCACCAAAGACTGGCTCCAAGGCCAACAGAGACGGCTCGAGGCCCAACAAGGCCCCCAACCAGGAGCGGCGCCCCCCAAGACTGGCTGAGGCCGGCACAAGGCCGGACCAAGGCCAACCCGGGCGCAAGACTGTTTCCAAAGACTGCAAGGCAACGACACAGATCAGAGGAAACTTTATGAATTGAGAGAAGCGACAGATCAGAGCTTTATAAGTGAGACCTTTCAAATCAAGCTTTATAGGAGTGAGAAAGCTTACAAATCAAAGCTTTATAATTGAAACCTTTCAATTCAAAGCTTTATATGTGAAATCTCTCAAATCAAAGCTTTTATAAGTGAAACTTACAAATCACACTGAATCACATCACGAAATTAACAATTAACAACAAGAATTAGCAGCTAAACTGTTGAATTTCTCGTATGACGTCAACCTGATTACTTATAGAAAGGATTTTGAAAGAAAAAAAATGATAGTTTGATGTTAATTCTTCGATTTTTAAACGAAATCCTAGTTTGACAAATCGACAAATTGTAGTAGCTTTGAGGAAACGTGAAAAAAATAAGCAATCTCTTTTATGGGCTTTTCGATACATGAGCCAATCTCCCGTCAAGAACCCTCATTTCTGGCCTATTCTTGCTTTTCTTGCCTATTTTCTTATCCATTTCTTGCCCATTTCTTGCCTATTTCTTTGCCAATAAATCTCGCAAACGCTTTTCTTAAGAAATACGAGCTCTTGTTGAGCTTTTTTAAAGAAATCGCATCGTTTTAACTCGAATTTATTGTAGGTATTGCAAGTGTCCAAGTGTGTGGATCGGTTTTTCATATTCAACAGCAGAATAGTAGTCGGCCAGAAAGTCTTTTCCTCCCTTTTAAAGCTAGCTTTTTGAGATGAATAATAAAACAATCGATTTATGATTTGTTTTATCAGAAAGTTCTATTACTTATTGACAAATTCCCTTAGAAGAAATTCTGAAAAGCTCGGGTTATTTCATTTTTTTTAAAAGCTGTAAAGTCGAGCAGTGAAAAGCGATGAAGCTCAGCACTTTTGTGCACTTTTTACCATAGAAACTTATTTTGATGTCAAAAGAGAAAAGATAGAAAATAAAAGTTAGGTAGATAGACAAATTTTCATAAAATTTCATCAAACCCTTTTCATTATATGTCCATTGTAAGGATTGCAGAACAAACAAGAATTCCTGTTCGGATTTGCTTTAAAGC
>CAUEEP010000293.1:0-46280 GCA_958450365.1 Mesorhabditis belari | reverse complement strand
TATATAAAGCAGAAGAGACATCCGTCCGTCTGTCTGTCCGTCCGTCTGTCTGTCCGTCTGTCTGTCTGTCTGTCTATCTGTTCGTCTGTCCGCCGTCCGTCTGTCGTATGTCTGTCCGTCTGTTCGTTCATTCGTCTTCGTTCGTCCGTCTGTCCGTCTGCCCGTCTGTCTGTCCGTCTGCTCCAGATGTCTGTCTGTTCGTTCATCTGTCTGTTCGTTCATTCGCCTGCCTATCGGTCTGTCTGTCCGTCTGTTCATCTGTCTATCTGTCTGTCCGTCTATCTGGCTCATTCGCTCGTCCGTTCGTCTGTTCGTTCAAAGGGCGATCGTCCGTTCGCCCGTCTGCTGTCCGTCTGCCCGTCTGTCTGTCTGTCTGTCCGTCTGTCTGTCTGGGTTCGTTCATTCGTTCATCGGTCTGTCTGTCCGTCTGTCTATCTGTCTATCTGTCTGTCCGTCTGTCTGTCTGTCTGTCCGCCTGTCTCTCTGTCTGCTCGTTCGTTCATCTGTCCGTCTGGCTCGTCCGTCTATCTGCCCGTCTGTCCGTCTGTCTATCTGTCTGTCTGTCTATCTACCTGTCTGTCTGTCCGTCCATCTGTCCGTCTGTCTGTCTGTCTATGCCCAAACGCGATGCTCCGTAATTACGTTTGCTCTATCGGTTAAAAAGGGCAAAGTATTCAGCTTTTTGCGCACGATATTTTGTCTCAGGGTTTTCAGCTATAGGCAAGCTGACTTTTAGGTTCATTTTACAAAGGGGAAGGACTTTACATCTAAGAATGAGGTTCCCCGCGCTCATTTCGTTCGCGTTTTCCGCTGATAGATGTATTTTAGAAAAAGAACTGAATTTAGTGACTTTACGCAAAAGCTTCTAGAAAATAGATTGATTGGTTGGAATTGGATTTGGAATTGGAATTTGGTTACAAATCTTAAGAATAAACAATTTTAGGGATTCATTAGACAAAATTTCTTATTTTGCTTGAGTTAGCTGTGAAGTTGAGCTTTTGTTGGAGAATCATCAAGAATTTTAGAACCTTTCTTCTTTCTTTAGTCGCCTGGGTAGCCGAAATTCTTGGCAAATACGATACGAAACCAAAAATGAACAGAAAGGCAGTCCTTTCGTTACTCAATTCAATTAGAATTAGAACTGGTTGATCATTTGAATCAATTTAAGCCTGTATTTTCCATTTTCCAACTCTTATCTCAACAAATTTACGACTTTCGAAAAGAAAAACTACTCAAAATTTGGAAAAAGAGATTCCGAGACTTGAACAATCACAGAAAAAACGATCTTTTTTTGATATTGAACAAGTTTAGAAAGGTGACGGAAAGTTTAGAAAGCTGATGGAATGTTTAGAAAGGTGACGGAAAGCTTAGAAAGCTGACGGAAAGCTTAGAAAGCCTCAGGAAAGCAAAAGCTGACGGAAAGCAGAAAGCCTCGGGGAAGCAAAAAGCTGACGGAAAGCTTAGAAAGCTGACGGAAAGCTTAAAAAGCTGACGGAAAGCTTAGAAAGCCTCAGGGAAAGCTTAGAAAGCTGACGGAAAGCTTAGAAAGCCTCAGGGAAAGCTTAGAAAGCTGACGGAAAGCTTAGAAAGCCTCAGGGAAGGCTTAGAAAGCTGATGGAATGTTTAGAAAGCTGTCGGAAAGCTTAGAAAGCCTCAGGGAAAGCTTAGAAAGCTGACGGAAAGCTTTGAAAGCCTCAGGGAAAGCTTAGAAAGCCTCAGGGAAAGCTTAGAAAGCTGATGGAATGTTCGAAAAGCTGTCGGAAGCTTAAAGGCCTCAGGGAAAGCGAAAGCTGACGGAAGCTTCAACCTCAGGAAAGCTTAGAAAGCTGACGAAATGTTTAGAAAGCTGTCGGAAAGCTTAGAAAGCCTCAGGGAAAGCTTAAAAAGCTGACGGAAAGCTTAGAAAGCTGAGGGGAAAGCTTAGAAAGCTGTCGGGCTTAGAAAGCTGTCAGAAAGCTTAGAAAGCTGTCGGAAAGCTTAGAAAGCCTCAGGGAAAGCTTAGAAAGCTGATGGAATGTTTAGAAAGGTGACGGAAAGCTTAGAAAGCTGACGGAAAGCTTAGAAAGCCTCAGGGAAAGCTTAGAAAGCTGACGGAAAGCTTAGAAAGCTGACGAAATGTTTAGAAAGCCTCAGGGAAAGTTTAGAAGTTAAACCTCTAAATTGAGAATATCTTGAGAATCAGCTGTCAATTTCAGGAGAGGAAATGGGCTCTTGAAATAGGGTCATCCTAAAGACGCGAAAGGGGAAATTGGCTCTCATTTTGGCAGGCGAGCCTTCTTGGAAAAATTTCGATAGAATTCCAGAAATATCAAAAAACCAATAAAACAAAGTGAATAAGGAGTCTATCGTTTTTAAAAGCTGCGTGAAGAGTTCTCTCTCCTCCTAGACTACTTTTTATAATGTTACAATGTTTTATGAAGCTTTCAAGACTCAAAACCTACAAATTTAGATCTTGCAAGTATTTTTACGATTTTTACAATAGTACTTCCATCAAGTATCCCTCGGAGTACCGCCCACATTGCCAGAGGTAAGCTACGTTTTTGTTTTTCTCGTCGCTCACTTGACCGATTTAGCTAAACTTGGTTTCATTCGATAGCCCTGTTTAATATCTATTGAATGAAACCAAGTTTAGCTAAATCGGTCAAGTGAGCGACGAGAAAAACAAAACGTACCTACTCTGGCAATGTGGGCGGTACTCGGAGGGATACTTGAGGGAAGTACTTTAAAAGTATAATTTCCATAAAAATCCCTTTCCCTTTCCCTACCTTATTCGCTGGCTGGCGGTTTTGTAGATGCTCAATGTGGATAATTGGTCCATTGAATGAGGGACTTTGACGGATTTTGTTCGACGCTCGATCGAAGACATCTTTTACTCTAAAAAAGGTTTTATTTTATGCTGTCAAACCCTGTCAAACCATTCATTCCAAACAAGTCACTCAATCAAAATGGATGCTGTACAGTATTTTATAAGACTAAAATAATGTCCAATAATAGTAACATTTCGTAAACGGCTACGCTTAACGGCTAGCAAGAGTGGCAGAGACGGTCAGAGAAAGGATGGCTAGAGTGCAACCACCACCAGCACAAGCAAGTCGAAGACTTCGAACCAGGAACAACCAAGATAGGAAACACTGGATGACAAAACAAAGGGATAGAGAAATGTGGAAGCTGGTTGTGATCTGCGCAAATAGGAACGCCTAAGTGCGAATCATTCGCTAACGGTGATTCAGACGTCATGTTCGGAACATGACGACTGTTCGGATTTGAATGGACAGTTTCATTAACAACAAATTAGCATGTAAGTTTAATTTGTAAACGGACGCCTAGATTGGATTCGGACGTCCGAAGCCGATCTGAACGTCCGGATCCGATCCAGACGTCCGGATCCGATCCAGACGTCCGGATCCGATCCAGACGTCCGGATTCGATTCAGACGTCCGTTTACGAATTAAACTTAAATGCTAATTTGTTATTAATGGAACTGTAACAGTCCAAAATCGAGCACGATCTCCATTAGATTAGACGCCTATATTTTCCTAGGTTATGGCTTCGCATCTTAGAGAGCTGATTCTCCTAGGCTATCGCCTGATTCTCTCGGCTCTGGTCTTCTATTCTGCTAGGGACCTGATTCTCCCAAATCGTGTTCTGATTGGGGCGTCATGTTCGGAAAATGACTGACATGAACAGACGACTGTTCGGATTTGAACGTACAGTTGCATTAACAACAAATTGGCACTTAAGTTTAATTCGTAAACGGACGTCTAGATTGGATTCGGGCGTCCGGATCCGATTCGAATGTCCGAATCCGATCCGGACGTCTAGATTGGATTCGGAAGTCCGAATCTGATCCAGACGTCCGAATCTGGTCCAGACGTCCGAATCCGATCCGATCTGAACGTTAGTTCGTAAACAAACACAATTTATAGATTCTAGTTGTTCTATATCTAAACTCACCGAGAAATGATCTTCGATGGACTCATTTTGAACTCGCTGTGAAGGCTCTCATTTTGGTGATGAACATGGCTTGGCGATGGCTCGAACATCGCTAAAACAAAACGATTTGAATCTTTTCTAAAGTTGGCCATATTTTCTGAGAAAAAAAGAAAAGACAAAATGAATCAATTTCCCCGTTTTTGGCATTTGTTATGGATGATTCTCGTATTGTTTGTGTTCGCGTTCTCACGAAAAGAGAAAGGAGAACATTCTTGGGAATTTCTTTTCCTTTCAATTTTTTTTGCTTACTTTCCTATTGAATATAATGGAAGTAAACTTTATTTATAAGTTTAGAATTTCAGCTAAATTTCGAATTTGAGACAAAATTGATTTAGCAGTGAAAAGAAAAGTGATATGAATGATATGATATGAAGCTTGTTGAATATGAATGATATGAAGCCTGTTCTTTGTGGTTTAAAAGAAACATACTCTACTTTTCTATAGTGTTTAACTTTTAACTTGCTTGCTGCTTTTAATCTTGCTTTTAATCTTTGGCTTTAAAGCTTTAATCTTTTGTTATCTTACAGTCTTCGTGATAGCAATTGTTTAAGTAATGAAGTGTCTATCTGTCTGTCAAAGCTTTGTCTGTTTGTCTGTCTGTTTGTCTGTCTGTTTGTCTGTCTGTTTGTCTGTTTGTCTGTTTGTTTGTCTGTTTGTCTGTTTGTCTGTTTGTTTGTCTGTTTGTCTGTTTGTTTGTCTGTTTGTCTGTCTGTCTGTCACCATTCCTCAGCCCTCAGCCAACCATTTCAAACAACTTCTACCTAGTTTGGCTTAGAATTCCATGTAGTTATGCACTATGTTTTTAAATTTCTAAAAAGCTAAAAGTGCCGACGAGGGCGGGAGTCGAACCCGGGTCGTCTAGGCTAGAGACAAGTGCGCTCGCACTGCGCCATCGATTGGCCGAGTGGTTAACGCGCGCGTCTCTCAAAAGAACGAAAGAGAGAGGTCGCGGGTTCGATTCCTCTCGCCACCAATTCTTTTGCTTTTTGCTGCAGAGCAGCAGCAAAGCTTCTGGTATACTATAAAGCATCAAAATTTGCAAGTACAGTGGAACCTCTCTATAACGTAATTCACGGGATGGCTATAGCTTACGTTATATAGAGGTTTACGTTATATAGAGTGCCGTTTTATATAGCTTAACGTCGGCCGGGACCGGTCACGCCTTACGTTATAGAGAGGTTTACGTTATATCGAGGTTCGTTATAGAGAGGTTCGACTGTACAAGTACAGAAAACAAATGTTATTAGATTAGCCAATAAGTTTTTGGACATTTCATTTGAAAAGCTATTTAGAAATGATCTAAATTCATCAATCGACCTACAGTTTTCTCTATTAGAAAAGCATCTACAAAAGATCATTGAAATCTTAAGAAATCTTTTGTTTCTGGACTTTTGTTGGGACTATTGTTGGGACTTTTGTTCGGAGTTGCGAACTCGGTCAGTCAAAACCGACTCGACAACGCGATTTAGCCACTTTGTTTCAAAGAAATCGATTTTCATGTTAATAGAAAAAAGAAAGAGCACAAAAAGTTGGATTTATAGCGAAATTTATAGAAAAAACTATAGAGTTTATAGAACAAATTATTGAGCCACTATTTAGAAACAATCCTTTACATCATCTTTTATCGAATTTTATACAAAATTCGTTTTTTAGCTGGATTTTCTTTTTGGAAACAAGCTGAAATTAGTGAAAAGAAAAGCTAGAAAAGTGTACAAAAAGTGTACAAAGGTGTTAAAGTGTACAAAAAGGCGTTAAAGTGTACAAAACAAAGCGTACAAAGGCGTTAAAGTGTACAAAAAACGTTTTCTATTTAAAACGAATCGGTAATCTTATATGAAGAACAAGAAAAATGATTTTAATGAAACTTAAAACGTTTCAATTTTCAATTTTCAATTTTCAATCAGCCGACTTGAGTGGAGGTTAAGGTGTTCGATGTGAGAGTGAAATCGGTAAGGGGAAATGAATGGGGAAAAGGCGCAGGGGTGCCGAGGAGATGCTATTGTATTTACACAAGGAGGGCCACCGCTCTCATCTTTTTTCCCCCATCTAATGATTCAACGAGCCGAGCCACTCCATCGAGCTTTTTCCGCAAAGCTACATCTAGTAGTTTCTCTCTAGTAGACACAGATCACCGAACGAGCCCTGAGAACGACGCATCGAGCCTTTGAAAGGATTTGAAAGGACCTGGGCCACGAAAAGGCCTTCAAGGAACCTCCTACACAGTAGGAAGATGCAGCTCGACCAAGACCAAGACCAAGATCAAGACAAGACCAAGAAGTACGGATATGCGCCAGCTCTCGGGACTCAAAGATCCAGTGGAAGTGATCGAGAGATCGAAAATCGAAAAGACTCAGATGGGCCGGTCATGTAGCCGATTCCGATAGCCAGAAGAACAGACGACAGATGGACGATACGGATCACAGAGTGGCTCCCACGAGACCAGAAGAGGCCCATCGGAAGACCAGCAACGAGGTGGAGCACAAGAGTGGCAGAGACGGTCAGAGAAAGGATGGCTAGAGTGCAACCACAACCAGCACAAGCAAGTCGAAGACTTCGAACCAGGAACACCCAAGATAGGAAACACTGGACGACAAGAGCAAGAGATAGAGGAATGTGGAAGCAGGTTGTGATCTGCGCAAAATAGGAACGCCTAAGTGCGAAGCCAGATAAAAAATGGCAAATCAATAGAGAACTTTGAGAAAAAGAATCTCCCGAACAATCCACATTTCTTAAAGATATAAAAATGAACTTAAAAAGAAGATAAAAATTCGTAAAATGATTCTAAATTTTCGTTAAAAGCCAGGTGCGAAGCCAGATCAAAAAAAGTAGTTTCTCTAACCAATTAATCCGAATGTTTAGCTACAATGTCTCAAATTGCCTTGATTTAGTCAAAGTACAGCGATTTAAAATCAAATTATTTCAAGAATTACGGAATTGAACGCAATACACAAAAAAAAACAAAGCTTTTCGGAATCAGTGAAAAATTAACTACAAAATAGGCTTGATATCCTTTTTGAAAGCCGTGGGAATTTCGAAAGTCCTGGTAAATCTATAAGAGCTTGGCAGAATTGCAAGAAAAGATCCCTAAATCTCTATATTTCTTTCTTTGGATGCACTTTTACCCAAGGGACCCCAAATTATGAATGTCATGCATCAATCCTATAGCGCTTTCTTCAATGCTTTTGAGAAAAACGCCTCAAAAAGCAATGCTAAAGTTTGGCAAAACCGAGCTACAAGTGAGCGGAGAAGTTGGAAAAAGCCCACTAAAATAGAGTTAGAGAAGTTGGAGATGTTGGAGGAGTTGGAGAAGTTGGAGAAGTTGGAGAAGTTGGAGGAGTTGGAGGAGTTGGAGAAATTGGAGAAGTTGGAGAAGTTGGAGAAGTTGGAGAAACTGGAGAAGCTGGAGGAGTTGGAGAAGTTGGAGAAGCTGGAGAAGTTGGAGAAGTTGGAGGAGTTGGAGAAGTTGGAGAAATTGGAGAAGTTGGAGAAGTTGGAGAAGCTGGAGAAGTTGGAGAGTTGGAGGAGTTGGAGAAGTTGGAGGAAAACTGGCTATGAGCTGGCTACACTACCCACTACACTAGCTTGGCACTCGAAAAGCTTAGGAAGAAAAGGAGAAAAAGGGTAGGTCAAGTAAGCCAGTAAGTAAAAAGGGCAAGTAAGCCTTCAAGTAAGGAAGGTGGTCAAGTAAGAAGGTGTTCCAAAAACGTTTTTGCTAAATAACTCGTTTTACAGAGCTCCAATGGAAAAACTAAAAGCAGCATTGGAATCTGAATAAAATTCTTTAAAAGATGATCCAGGTTTCATTCTAAAAATCACCTTAACTCCATGCCTTTTCCTAGTAAAAACCAAAAGAACTCATCTAACTAGGAAAACTTGAAGCTTTTGGGTAATTTGGAGTCAAATCAATTGTTTAATCAAGCAAAATCAAGACCTATGCAAATCAAGACCTATGCAAATCAAGACTTATGCAAATCAAGAGCTCGTGGACCTATACGTCCACGAGAAAGCTATTTCTAGATGAATGCTTAACAGATGAATGCTTAACAGATGAATGCTTTAAAGCGAACAACTGCAAAGAAATGCTCAGTATTTACTCGAAAAATGTGTGGAAATGAGTCAACAAGTCAAGTGTGATCCAAGAAAAGGGAAATTAGGAAGAGAGAAGAGACAAAAAGAGACAAAAAGTGAACAGCTCAAGGAGGAAAAGGAGAAAAAGGAGAAAAACGGAGAAAAACCCGGGTGAGTCCATTCAAAATCTAGCCGCCATCATCAAAGTCTAACATTTGGGTGAGAGGAGATAGGTGAAAAGGGGAAATGGAAAGGCGGATGAGGCATTGTGGGCAGCTGCACCTCGGCATTGCGAGCAGTCGATTTGTTACTCGCATTTTCTGCAGGTGGTTAAACTTTGCTGGTGACAAGGTGACAACAAAGTAAATGACTTACTTTCTGGGATGAGAAACTTGAAATCTCTGTCACCTAAAAGCACTCACAATTAGGGTGTTTTTCCCATCATCTCTAGGTTACTGTGATCGTTGATCAAACGAAATTTGCTTGTAGAGGTTGCAAAGTTGGCTATAAAGTCGAAAATTTGCTTGTAGAGGTTGCAAATTGGGTTCTAAAGTTGCGAATCTGGTTATAAAGTCATAAATTTGCTTGTAGAAGTCGCAAATTTGCTTGTAGATGTTGCGAATCTGATTATAAAGTCGTAAATTTGCTTGTAGAAGTTGCAAAGTTGGTTTCTAGGTTACTGTGATCGTTGATCAAACGAAATTTGCATATAAAAGTTGCAAATTTGGTTATAAAGTCATAAATTTGCTTGTAGATGTTGCAAATTTGGTTATAAAGTCATAAATTTGCTGGTAGAGGTTTGCAAATTGGGTTCTAAAGTCGCAAATTTGCTTGTAGATGTTGCAAATTGGGTTCTAAAGTCGCAAATTTGCTTGTAGATGTTGCAAATTGGGTTCTAAAGTTGCAAATTTGCTTGTAGAGGTTGCAAATTGGGTTCTAAAGTCGCAAAATTTGCTTATAAAGTCGCAAATCTGGTTATAAAGTTGCGAATCTGATTATAAAGTCGTAAATTTGCTTGTAGAGGTTTGCAAATTGGGTTCTAAAGTTGCAAATTTGCTTGTAGAGGTTTGCAAATTGGGTTCTAAAGTCGAAAATTTGCTTGTAGAGGTTGCAAATTGGGTTCTAAAGTCGCAAATTTGCTTGTAGAGGTTGCAAATTGGGTTCTAAAGTCGCAAATTTGCTTGTAGAGGTTTGCAAATTGGGTTCTAAAGTCGCAAATTTGCTTGTAGAGGTTGCAAATTGGGTTCTAAAGTCGCAAAATTTGCTTATAAAGTCGCAAATCTGGTTATAAAGTTGCGAATCTGATTATAAAGTCGTAAATTTGCTTGTAGAGGTTTGCAAATTGGGTTCTAAAGTCGCAAATTTGCTTGTAGAAGTCGCAAATTTGCTTGTAAAAGTTGCACATTTGGTTCTAAAGTCGCAAATCTGGTTATAAAGTCGCAAATTGGGTTCTAAAGTCGCAAATCTGGTTATAAAGTCGCAAATTGGGTTCTAAAGTCGCAAATCTGGTTATAAAGTCGCAAATTTGCTTGTAGACGTTGCAAATTTGGTCATAAAGTTGAATCCGACATTTTGGTTTTACATTAGTTACTTGCCTATTGCCAAACAATGACTATTTTTTGATGAAACTCCTCTCCTCTTCAACTAATACATTTTCTAAAATATGTAAACTTTTAAAAACGATCTGACTTCTGATCTTTATCTAATCGCAATCTGACTTCTGATCTTTATCCAATCTATAACTTTATTTATTCGATACCCTTTAAGAATCCTCATATAATGAATGGAAAAAATCTAAAGATCTAAAGATTTAAAGCTTTTCAAAACTAATGAAAGTCTATGAAAGTCTATGAAAGTCTATGAAACAAGTCTAACAAACAAGAACATGATTGGAGAATTGTAAAATTGTAAAAGTAGAATTGTAAAATGTAAAGCACTTATTGTAGAATTGATAAAAACTTCTAGAAATTTCGAAATGAATGAGTAAGTTTGATGAGTAATTGAGTAGTTGAAGGCAAAATTCTTGCTTGCTGAAGGCAACATTCTTGCTTGCTTTAAAGCAACCGGCTTTTAAAGTCAACTTTGCCTCCCACTTTACCTAATGATCCTATTTTCTCATTTTTTTCGAGTATCGAGGCTACCCTAGCGCTCTATAAAATGAATAAAATCCCTAAAATCCCTGAATAAAATAAAGACGAGACTGCTGAAAACAGGCAAAAAAGCAAAAAAGCAAGAAACCAAAAAACATTCAAAGGAAGCAAAATCAATTGTGGGTGGAAAAGCCTTAAAAGACAAGAAAAGTGATAAGCTTTGATGAGATCGTGGGTATCACTTAGGCGTCTTGTTCTGAGCTTTTTGGAAGATGAAGCTTTTGTTTTGTTTAACTTGTTTTGTTTAACTTGTTTTGTTTAACTTTTTTTGTTAAAATTGTCTTGTGAAACGTTAAATGCTTGAAGAAAAATCTACAGATTTCGACAAAATTATAGGTGAACAAATGAACTATAGAGATGTTATATTATATATCAGGTTGGCAACTAAATAATGGCCCTTTTCAGTAAAAACAAAAAATTTATTAACAAGATGAACAAATATCAACATCAATCCAAAAAGGTATTCTCCGTCATTCTTTATTACTTCTTTCCACTTTTGACGGAGCAACTGGATTCCTCTCTTGAAAAATTCTTCTGGTTGATCGTCAAAGAACTTCTGCACTGAAATTCGGACTTCGTCAAGGTCATTGAACTTTTTCTCGGCTAGAAAGTGTTGCATCGATCGAAAAAGATGGTAATCACTAGGCCCCATATCCGGGCTGTATGGCGCATGAGGAAGAACATTCCAGCCCAACTCCTCGATTTTCTCCATTGTAAGTTTTGCAGTGTGTGGTTTTGCGTTATCATGGAGAAAATGAATTGAAGAGGGTTCGAGTCCTTGAGAGCGAATTGCTTGATCTACACGATGTAGTTGAGACGAATAGAGTTCTGAATTAACCGTTTGCCGGCTTTTTGAGAACCTCGAAATGCACCAACCCACGAGAACTCCACCACACACAGAGGAGAGTTTTCTTTGAGTGAATATCCGGCTTCGGAGTTGGTTTTGGGTCTTCGTTTGTGCTAAGCCACTGTCGTTTTCGCGTTCGATTATCATAAAAGATCCATTTTTCATCAGAAGTGACAATGGAATCCAAGAAGCTTCTCTTTTTCGCAAGTTTTAGTAGTATTCCAGCTGTGATAACACGAGTAGCCTTATTTTCTTCGCTCAATTCATGCGGAATCCACTTTCCACTGCGGTTACTTTTCCCCAATGCATGAAGTCGCTTTTCGATTGCAGTATGCGAAAAGCCGAATCGATCCCCTAGCTCGCGTGATGTTTGACTTGGATCCTCCTTTAAAGCTGCTTCCAAAATATCGTTCTGCAGAAGTTCGGGTCGTCCTTGGCGAGGCTCATCTTCAAGACTTTCATCCCCTTCCTTGAACCGTCGATACCATCTCTTACATTGTGTTTCGGAAAGAGCTTCATCACCAAAAACTCGCAATAAATCTCTGTGGGATTCGGCAGCTGTTTTGTCTTGTTTGTAGTCGTACCAGAGACAGACACGCATTCGATATTTGAGATCTTCCATTTCTAAACAAAATTATTTGAAAAGTATCAAATCAAGGAAAGTAAAAACGTATAATAATGCACCAGAAATTCAGTAATATTCAATTAACAACAAGCGAGGGTAGATTAAACGCAAAGATTAAAAGATTTTATCAAAAAAGGGCGAGGGCCATTATTTAGTTGCCAACCTAATATAACAGGTGGAACAACTTGAACTTGAACAACTTGAACAACTGCCTCTGCAAAACTATTCAAGTTTATGCCTTCAAAAACAAAAGTTTATGCCAAAGTTCTCTTCCAAAAAGTAAATAGAGATGTTTTTGCGCTCAACTGGATGTTTTCAAAACAAATTAACTAATAGAAGACTTTTTCTACGGCTACAAAAATTAGAATAAAAGAATGTCGGGCTACTTACGTGTATTTCAGAGTTTTCTTGGATTTGAGCTCTCTAATGCCGACTGTAATACCTTAAAATATGCCTTTAAAAGCATTTCAAAGAAAGAAATATTGTCAGAATACTATTCACGTTTCTTAGAGCATATTTGACAGCTTGAATAGCTTGAATTTAGAGGAATGACTCGTCAAATTGTGTGCATCTATAACCCTGTCTATCTATCTGTCTATCTGTCTATCTGTCTATCTGTCTATCTGTCTGTCTGTCTATCTGTCTATCTGTCTGTCTGTCTGTCTGTCTGTCTGTCTGTCCGTCCCTCTGTCTGTCTGTCTGTGCGCACTATTCCCTTCTTCGCGCCCAGTGGACCGTTGTCAAATAACTTATAGTTAGTTTGGCTTAGAAAGTCATGTAGTTGTGCAAAATGTTTCTAAATTTTCAAAAAATCAAAAGTGCCGACGCGAGCGGGAGTAGAACACGGGTGGGCTAGAGAAAAGCTCTGACGGCCATGCTCAGGCGGCCATGCTCTGGCGCTTGTTCCCAATCCCAGCATTATTACAAGGTTCTCGTAGAAATTATTCAACTTTTAACTCAAGAGATCACAATATTAGCCTCAAGAGATCAAAATATAGCGATCTCAAGAGATCGTTAGCCCCAAAACATCCAGGAGATTCAGGGCTATCGAATGACTATAATAGTCCAGAAAAACTCGCTGTTAGGCGATTTTTTTGGCTAGTGGTTGTAGAAAACAACAAAAAAAAGGAAAAAAGAACAAGAATCCAGATAATTCAAAGAATTTTCCCGGAATATAATGTGTGGATTGTGCTTTGAGTGTTCTGTGGAAAGAAAACGCCCAAATCGGGAGCTATTTTCGAAGATTCTTATCTAATTTTCTAAATTTTGGATAGTTTGATTGGATATTTTGTGTTAGATTTGAGGGATTTTTAAAAAATTTGAAGAAACGGTTGAATGTTTATGTGTTGCAGTTAAAAATATGGTCATGGAACAGTTTTTTCCTCGTTACAGTACGCCAGAAAAATATATTTAAGTATAGAGGCTTCAAGTACAGTACTCGAAGTTAATCAGTGCTTTTAATCAAAGAATCTGAAAGATCTTTGAACTTTGCAATTGTTTACTGTGATGAGAAGGAAACTGTGCCTTTGCAGCTCTCAAACTTTACTAATTCACGACAACCAAACTTATGAATAAAGTAATGGGAAGTTTACGACCAATGGACTAGACTAATGAGATCATTTGTTAGTACTAATGAGATGTTTATTAACTCCCCCTTGTTAACTTCTCCTTGTTCCCTTCTCTTTGTTAACTTCTCATTGTTAACTTCTCATTGTTACTTCTCCTTGTCAACTTCTCATTGTTACTTTTCCTTGTTAACTTCTCATTGTCAACTTCTCATTGTTAACGTCTCCTTGTTCCCTCTCTTTGTTAACTTCTCATTGTTCTTCTCTTTGTTAACTTCTCCTTGTCAACTTCTCATTGTTAACTCCTCTTTGTTAACTTCTCCTTGTTAACTTCTCCTTGTTCCCTTCTCCTTGTTAACTTCTCAGTAACTTTATAATAGTTTTGAAGAGGAGATTCAGAGCTATCGAATGACCATAATATTTCAATTTATCTTTGAATTCTTATCAACTTATCAACGATTAACGACTACGCAACTGTGCGCTCAAGTCTCAAAGTCTAAACACATTCGCTACGACGACATTTTGAACGCACAGTCGTCATTAATCGCTAATGGACTTTATTTGAACTTTTGATAAAGATTGGAACCAAGCTTGCAGCAGAAAAAGCAGAAAATTGAATATCTTCTTAATTTCAAAGAAAAAGTAACGTTTTTGTTACAAATGGGGCAGTTACGTTTTCCGGAAACTTTTTGTGGTCACTGCGACTGCGAAAAGTTTCGGAAAACATAGCTGCCCCATTCGTTTTCCTTTGAAAGTCAAAAGATATTCAATTTTCTGCTTTTTCGTTTACAAGCCTGATTGAAACAATGAGCTTACATAGAAATTAGAAACAATTGCATACTAGTTTTAAAATAATATTGAACATTGATGATTGACATTATTTTGCTAGTTAGATGAGTAATACTTAATAATAATTACCTCCATGCGCTTTGGCGACATTGAAAGAGCCGCTTCGTTTCGGCGTGAGAAACGAGGGGAAATGGTAGCTTTTAGAGCGATGCACGGGACGAGGGAAGCCTGAAAAATGCCAGAATTAGATAGTCTAATAGTTTCATTACCTTAACAATGTCTGGATTGATATTAGACCAAAGAAATAATAGCGGTAAATCAAATGACTTGTCTTTGCTTTGTCTTGGTTTGAAGCTTTGAACCGTCTAGTTTGAAGCGTCTAGTTTGAAGCGTCTAGTTTGAAGCGTCTAGTTCCAACCGTCTAGTTTGAAGCGTCTAGTTTGCAACCGTCTAGTTTGAAGCGTCTAGTTTCAACCGTCTAGTTTGAAGCGTCTAGTTTCAACGTCTAGTTCCAAGCGTCTAGTTCCAACCGTCTAGTTTGAAGCGTCTAGTTTGAAGCGTCTAGTTCCAACCGTCTAGTTTGAAGCGTCTAGTTTGAAGCGTCTAGTTCCAACCGTCTAGTTCCAACCGTCTAGTTCCAGCCGTCTAGTTCCAACCGTCTAGTTTGAACCGTCTAGTTTGAACCGTCTAGTTCCAAGCGTCTAGTTCCAACCGTCTAGTTTGAAGCGTCTAGTTCCAACCATCAAGTTTCAACTGTCAAAGCTTTGTCTAGGAACTTTTAGAAGCTACTTCAGGATGCAATTTTCAAGGCGTTAAATATTGTAGAGTGGTAGAGTTGAACTTTTGTAGAGTTGTAGTTGTAGAGTTGAGCATTTAGAGTTGAGTTGAAATGGATTGAATTGAAAGTTGAATTGGAATTTCGAGAATTTTACGTTTTCTAATTAAGAAATTGATAATTCTGAACGAATTTATGAGTAGATTTTTGAAGATTTTGAAGATTTTTGAAGAAAGAATGACAAAATTAGATAGATTTCTGGTATTTGTCGGTTCAAATCCCCATAAACATTTGCATACGATAGAAACAAAGTCAAAGTTAGCATCATTATGTTTCGTTCAAGGGTTAAAGTTGTTCAAGGAATACTTCTAGATCAAACAAATACTTCTAAATCAAACAAATACTTCTAGATTCAATTACAATAGACATAGCTAAATTTGAACTAACGTAAATACTGTAATAGTACTCCACCCCCTCGTACAGTCGCGTAGTCGCTAGTCGCAAAAGTTTTTTAGTATTTTGCAAAGCGCCCGTACTTTCAAAAATGCGTCTTTGGTATCAAAAAATAGCCCTGAATCTCAGCTATTTTTTGATACCTAAACGAGCATTGTAGCATAAAGCAGTGTCGAGAAAAACTCGTTCAAAGCTAGACTACACAACACTCCGCACTTGTCATTATGGCTGTGGGGACTATTACAGTATTTACGGTATGTAAAACAATAGTTTAATGCTAGTTTAATACTAGTTTAATGCTAGTTTAATGCTAGTTTAATGCTAATTTAGTTGATCAATAAGTTTTGGAGGCTTGGAGGCTAATCGACAAGTATCAGATTTCGAATGTTAGCTAAGATCTTAGCTAGGATCTTCGCTAAGATATTAGCGAAGCTAAGAATGCGAGAAATCGGATTCAGCGATCGCATCGGGATTCATTTGAATCATTTCCTCGAATAAATCGGTCATTTGTGGAACTTGCATTGTTAAAAGTAGTTTCTCGTACTTTTTTCTCCTTTCCTCTTCAGCTTCTATTTCAGCTAAAATCTCCTTTTGACTCTTTTTCCTTTTACTTTCTTCACCGTCTTTCTTCATCAACTCTTGACCGTTTAACTTTCGCTCCAGCTTCAGCTCTGCATTTCCATCTCCATTTCCACTTCCATCTCCATTTCCATTTCCATTTCCATTTCTATTTCCATTCTCCTTTCCTTCTAACATCTCTTCGATTCCTTCCTTTTCTTCCTTTTCTTCCTTTTCTTCCTTTTCTTCTAACATTCCTTCAATTTCCTTATCCTTTTTCAACCCTTTAAACTCTTTCCCAAAAACTTCTTCATATGTGAGCAGCTTTGTGCTTAAAGTCGAGCTTTTTTTGAGTTTTTCGTTTTTCCTCATTCACATTTACATTTTTCTCACCATTTGGCTCAGGGATTAGAGAACGAATGAATGAAAAGACTTGATCTTGATTCTCATAACAGTAAATAAATAATAATAACAAGATCATGATCATCATCGGATGTTTAAACACAATGTAAAGTATAATTAAAGCACCAGTAGTCATTGCAGCTTTTTTGGGATCGATTTGAGAAAGAGAAAGATCAAAGTTGAAATTGAAATCAGTAGTTGAAGTAGTTGAAGTTCCGGGATCCATATTGAATTGAAATTGAATTGAATTGAAATTGAATTGAATTGAAATTGGATTGAATTGAAATTGAATTGAAATTGAATTGAATTGAAGTTGAATTGAATTGAAAAGCTCAATGTGTATGTTGGAAAGAACACTTTGAGGATAACGGGATCTAAAGGCCAGCCAACGGGTGGTGAAAGAGTGAAAGGAAAGCTGAGACAGTGGCACCAGTCAGTGTTAAAGATCCCTCTCTTTTTTTCATGCTCCCCATCTTTTTTCCCTCCTCGCAAACTGCCTCGAAACTCTTTTTTCCGGGTTTCTTTCATGGATTTTTGATCTTTTTTTTTGCTCTTGAGCTGATTTTTGCTTGCAGATCGATCACCGTGCTTGAGAACTTGTAAAAACTACCACATTCTCATTTTCATTTCCACATCTCCACCGCCTGCACAGCCTAAATTCTCTCCTCATTTTCCCTTCGCCTAAATTCCTCGAAATCTCGAGAACTGTTTATCAGAACCTATCGATGTGGGGTCGGGAAATGTAGCTGACGATGAGATCTTGCAGGGGATTAGAGTGTTGAGCTTCTGTGAAAGCTTGGGAATTGTAAAATAGTCGTCAACTCGGCTCGACCAGGGGAGGGGGAGAGGGCACTAGTAGTGCACCCTGACCGTCGTCTAAATTCCTCGAAATCTCGAGGTCCGCTTATCAGAACCTATCGATGTGGGGTCGGAAAATGTAGCTGACGATGAGATCTAGTGGGGGATTTGAGTGTTGAGCTTCTGTGAAAGCTTGGGAACCGTAAAATAGTCGTCAACTCGGCTCATCGGCTCGCACTACTATTAGAGAAAATACTGTATATAAAGCTACATTGGAAATTAGAACTGAATTCGTATGCCACGCTCTGGGAAAAGTTCCCACGGCGTCTCTGATCTTTACAGCCAAACCTTTGATCTTTCCGATAAAACGTCCATAGTTTTCCCGCGAAACGTAATTTTCTTCCAGAAAGTTTCCGGTAAAACTTCCTGAACTTTTGGAGGAAGTTTTAGAGGAACTTCTAGAGGAACTTTTCACGGAAAAGTCCGCTCCACGGGAAAACTATGAACGTTTTACTGGAAAGATCAAAGGTTTGGCCGTAAAGATCTCTAACGGCGTCTCTAACACCGCGGGAACTTTTCCCAGAGCGTAGCATACGAGCTCTAATCGTAGGATAACAAAATTTTGATTTGAAATTTGAAAACTCTACCTTCATAATGATAGGCGTCGGCCATGTTCTTGCTTTTGATTCGAAATTTGGAAGATTTGATGAAAGATTTGGATTAGAATTAGAAATTTAGAAGAAATGAGAAAAACGAATGTGGAGTTGGACGCATTCAAATCTAAATTGAGTCTTTATGGAAATTTCTAACGAATTCGACAATAATCTAGAAAAAAAAAGTAGTAAAAGATAGTGAAAACAATGAAAAAGTTCTTAAAAATTGTTATAGTAAACGACGCTTTAGCCTTGTAGACTTTTAAAAAGAATTGAAAGCTCGAGTTTAAAAGGAGTTTAGAGTTTAAAGTTTAAAGTTTAAAAGAAGTTTAAAACTTAAAGTTTAAGTTTTAAAAGAAGTTTAAGTTTTAAAAGAAGTTTAAAGCTTAAAGTTTAAAGCTTAGAAGAAGTTTAAAGCTTTAAAAGAAGCTTAAAGTTTAAAGTTTAAAGCTTAAAAGGAGTTCAAGAGGATTAAAACTTAAAAGAAGTTTAAAAGAAGTTTAAAGCTTAAAAGAGGTTTAAAGCTTAAAAGAAGTTTAAAGTTTAAAGTCTAATGTTTAAAAGAAGTTTAAAGCTTAAAGTTTAAAGCTTAAAAGCGTCTAAAGCTTAAAAGAAGTTTAAAACAAGATTTGTGATACAAAAACATTTCATAAGTAGAGTAAAATAGCAAAAGCTAAATCGTAAAATCGTAAAACAAAAAGAAAAACTAGACGAAAGTTGTTAAAAACAAATGCTCTGTGAATTTGGAATCATTGGAATTTGTAAATAAGAAATTTAAAGAAGATTAGAAATTCTTGAATGAAAACAAAAAGAAGAATGCAAAAAAATGAAACAAAATGAAGCTAAATGAAGCCAAATGAAGCCAAATGAAAGAAAATGAAGCCAAATGAAACAAAATGAAACAAAAAGAGGGAGTGGGACAAATGCGACCTTTTTTTTGCGCACCCGGACATTTGCGCACCTTTTTTTCCGCACCTTGCCCATTAGCGCACCTTTTTTTCGCGTTTTAAAGCTAATATTAAGCTCTAAAAGCTCTAAAAAGCTAATATTAACCAATTTCTATTCCAAAAGTTGTTTTTCTAGATAATTTTAGGGCGTAGAATCGAAATTTTGACATATCAGAGCTTGTGGAAACAAATGGACGGAGTTATACAAAGAGAAAAATCGACAATCTTCTGGAATTCGATCTAGCCGTCTTTCAAATTGGTTCCACACGCTCTGTTATGTCAAAATTTGAATTCTACGCCCTCAAATTACCTAGAAAAACAACATTTGGAATAGAAATTGGTTAATATTAGCTTTTTAGAGCTTTTTAAAACGCGAAAAAAGGTGCGCTAATGGGCAAGGTGCGGAAAAAAAGGTGCGCAAATGTCCGGGTGCGCAAAAGGTAGCATTTGTCCCACGCAAAAGGTCGCATTTGTCCCACTCCCCAAAATGAAACAAAAAGGTTTCTAAAAGTTTCGACTTTGGAAAGAGTAGTACAATTGCTGAATGAATAGTACAATGATAGAAATGATGTCGTTCCTTTTTCTTTTCCTCTCAATCGCTTTCATTTCCCAATGTAACTCCCACGCATCTTTCTCCGATCGGAATGGGTTATCTCCAGAAAAAGGAGAGAAATAGGAACGAGACTTATGAGAGAAAAAAAAGGAAAGACTTATGCAAATCACTTATAGGCTGGGTGCGGTCATCCGCCTTTTTGCCTTTTTATGAAACCCTGCGTATCAGTTTTGGAATTTTGCGGTCTTAACTAGAAAAACAACAGTCAACAGCATTGGAATTCGCAGAAAAAACTTGTTTTCAGAGTATCCAGTGATGGAAACTATTGGGTTGGTGAATTGAAAACTGCGGGCTATTGTCATACCTCCCAGTTTGAGCACTTTCTTCAAAAGAAACCCATTTTGGTGTTTGTATTCTGTATTTGGAATGAATTCATGGTTTTATGTTCAATAAATTTTAGTTCAAAGTCCCGCAGTTTTCAATTCATCAACCCAATAGTTTGCAGCGAAAGCCTCAAAGCTCCTGAAGAAGAATAGGCCCTCCAAGTGCCGTCCATCTCTCACAATACAAAAAGAAATCTTTTCTTTCTCGATTTGTGATAGGAGATGAGAAATGGATTTTATCTGTGAACTTTCAGAGGAAGTGGCAATGGGTGGGACCAGGCAAGAAACCCGAAAGTGACCTTAAGCCCGATTTGCACCAGAAGAAGTTTTTGCTCTGCGTTTTCTGGGATATGGAGAGAGTGGTGTACTGGGAGATGCTGGATAGAAAAACGACCGTTAATGCAATTAAATACAGTGAACAGTTGGGAAAGGTGAATGAATCCCTGAAGAAGAATAGGCCCTCCAAGTCAAAGATCGTTCTCCTCCACGACAACGCGCGCCCTCATGTTGCAAAACTGACTCGCTCTAAAATAAATAGCCTTGCTTGGAAACCTTTGTCGCATCCGCATACAGTCCAGACCTCGCCCCTTTTGATTATTATTTATTCCGGATCATGAGTAATGAGCTTGCGGGAGAACACTTCGATTCGGAAGAAGCAGTCAAAAATTGGCTTTGAAAGTTTTTCGATTCAAAACCAAAATCCTACTACGAAAGAGGAATCCGCAAATTGCCTGTAAAATGGGCAGAAGTCGTCAATAATAATGGAAATTATTTGGAATGAATTCATGGTTTTATGTTCAATAATTTTTAGTTCAAAGTCCCGCAGTTTTCAATTCACCAACCCAATAGTTGGGCTTAAGTTCAAAAAACTATTTTTCACAACTATTCAAGAAAAGTAGTAAAAAAATTTAGGTTTTCTTTATAATTTAAGTATTTGCAAGGGTTTCATTCAGTAATTATCATTAAAGTAAATACTTTGTGACCAGCTATAGTATTCCTTTGAGATATCTGTGGCTAGTTTCATAATTTTCAAAAACAAAACCAAACCAAAAACCAATCTTCAAGATTTTGCAACTCAAAGAAATGAAAGTAAAGAAGAAATGAAAGTTAAAACTTTCACGAAGCAGAAACAGTATGAGTAAAGTTTTCGTTTTGCAAGGAAAACCAGGAAAATTCTTGATAGGGAAACGGGAACAGCGACACTACATAATCTGCATTTCAATGGAGGCGTTGAGGCTTTTTTTCTTAGCCGGACCTCCTTGTATCAAAGATAAAACATTAGAAAAATACAGCATTGACTAAAGTTGAGTATCGTCAATATTATTTCATTATTTCAAAGGTTAGGGAAATATTTCAAAAGAAATTTCTAAAATTTCTGAGATTAGCTGGCAAAACATGAGGGATGCTTGGTGAAAAATAGAACAAAACCACGTGTTCCTCGCACAAAACACAAGAGGATATGTAATAACTTATCGAAGAAAGAGAAGTCTGGAAGAAAGAGAAGAAGTTTGCTCTTTTTTTCTTTCTACTGTAACTTGAGCTTATCATTTCGGTCATACTTTGAAATTTTTGCAGATATTTGATGAGAAGTTCAAAGAAAGAAAGTAAAGAAAGAAAGGGAAGAAAGAAAGGAGAGGAAGAAAGGGAGAAAGAAAGGAAGAAAGAAAGGAAGAAAGAAAGAAAGTAAAGAAAAGAACCAAAATGGCATTAATCTTAAAAGTATCATAACAATTGTATTGAATTATTGATACCAAAATAGGTAGGCTAAAAGCTGGAAAAAGATTCTTTAATAAAATCCGCAATCCAGTTATCTCCCCCAAAGATTAGCATGAGATCATTGAGTTTTTCGACGAAGTCTTGTACAGTGCGGTGCAAAACCTTACGCCACCCCCTAAATTTCAATTTTCTGCGGCTTTCGTGCCAGTGACAAAAAAACTGAAAGCGTAGTTAAATTCAGGACCAAAAAAAACCCTTAAACCCCAAAAATCATCGACATAGCATGAATAGGGAAAGTGTAACAGCCAAAAAACGAGAATTCAACCGGTGCAAAACCAGACCAGAACCATCAAAGCCCCCAAATTTTCGTGTCATTTCATACTTTTTTTTAGTTTAAATGCGCATGGTCGTCACAAGAAGCTCTCCAAACGGGCCAACGCATGGCCGAACGCTAAATCTGCCTCTGGCAAACATAAGTCCCGCCCTTTCACTTCAGATTCCTTATAAGGAGGCCTAAAGAGCTTACTTTGTCTTACTTCAACTTCAGAAAAAACAATGCCGCAAGCAACTCAACTCTCTGACGGGGAGCAAGCTCAACTCGACCAGCAACTCGGATTGTCAATTTCCGAGATGAGTCGTCGAACCAATAGCTCAAGAGACTGTATCAACTGTTACCTCAAAGCTCCACTCAAATATGGTACTTCAAATGCGCTTCAAATGTGCACGCATTGGTCGTCACAAGAAGCTCTCCAAACGGGCCGAACGCCATATCAGAAATTTAGACAAATGTATTTTCTCAAGCATGTATTTTCCGTATTCCGATCGTCAACTTTGCGTCAACAATTGGAAATAGTACAGTATTTGAGGTGTTTTGTTGTTGTTGTTGTTGCTGTTGTTGTTGCTCGTTGTTGTTTGTTGTTGTTGCTGTTGCTGTTGTTGTTGCTCGTTGTTGCTCGTTGTTGCTCGTTGTTGTTCGTTGTTGCTCGTTGTTGTTTGTTGTTGTTTGCTGTTTACACGATTGTTTGTTGGTGTTTATTTGTGGAAGATGCATTTTGTAAAATCTTGAATGATTATGGATGCGTTTTATGAATGAATGAAAATGCTTGGCGCAAGATTCGTCGGCGCAACTTTCGTTTTTGACTTGCGGCGGAATCGTTATGGTCCCCCAAAAGAAGCGCAACACAAATTGTGTCTTACTATTAGACAAGGAATGTGTAAAATTGAATCAAATATCCATTCTTACATTCAAATTTTACAACTATTGAAAATTTTAAAAAATTTGCTAGCAGAAAATTATCGAAAACCAACTTTACTTTTGGCTCTGACTAGAAGTCGTGGAAGTCAAAGTGGAATTTTTAGCTAAATTGTAGAGTCAGAACTTTGCCGTGGCTCTGAGTTTTCCTTCCGACAGCTCACTGATGCCAAAAAAGCTAAAAAACTTATTGTCAAAACACTGCTGGACCATAGACATGGGAAATCAGGGCGGTTCGGGCGACGATATTTTGGCCAAGTCAAAAGTTTTTACCAAAACAAGTTATTGTTCTAATTATTTTTGCATTATATAGAGCATCTTATGAGCTACATTTCGACATGTAATAAATAAAAATCTCTTGTGAATGAACGAAAGAAATACGTTTTACCCGTCGCCCCGACCCGAAGATGCTTTCGGATCGGGGCGACGGGTCAAACAGGTTTTTCTCGTTCAATTTAAAAAGACATTGAGAAGTATTATAGGTCAAAATGTGGCCCATAAGACGCTCTATTTAATGCAAAAATAATTAGAACAATAACTTGTTTTGGTAAAAACTTTTGGCCAAAATATCGTCGTCCCGAACCGCCCCGATTTCCCATGTCTAGTCTTGTACTTTGTCTGTGTTGTCTGGTGTTGTCTTCCCTTGCTTCTTTTTTGTAATTTGCATGCGAAATTTCTTTGAATATCTAGTTAAGGGGAGGATTGTGAGTAAAATTTCATATTTTTATTTTTATTTTCTTGATCTAAGGCCAACACGAATCGTCTTGAAGCGAGAGCTTGCGAGAGCGACCTTTGAAGGGCTTAAAAAAATAACCCAAAATAAAAAGGGTCAAAAGGGTTAAAGAAGAATTGCAGACTTGAAGCTCGAATTTCTTCGGAAGCGGAGATTTTGGAGAGCTGCAAAAGCATCGTTTTCTTCAAGGCGTACACTATTTCCTTGACTATTTATTTGGAAACCTAGCGAGCTACATGTTTTTTAAGTTGTGCAAGTTGTCCGGAAACGATAGAACCAGCGAATTCTTCAAAAATGGCTGCATCTTCTTTGCAGTGGGAAGCAAAAATGCGAAGAAAAAGAGGTTTAAAATGAAATTGGTTTCATTGAGATCGGAAGCTGGAGCATAAAGTACAATTTAACCGAATTTAACCGAATTTTTGTTTCTTTAACCAAAAATCTTACTCTAAAGAATCTAAAGAAGAAGAAAAACAAGTACAAAACAAGTACAAAACAAGTACAAATCAAGTACCAAGTACAAATCAATTACAAATCAATTACAAAACAAGTACAAACAAGTACAAATCAATTACAAATCAAGTCCAGACAATCCTTTGCCTAAGCCATCAAAGCAAATGAAAACTAAATGCAAGAATGCGTTTGAATGACTTATAAAATGATCCTAAGATCAATAGGGTTAACAGAAGAATTAGCAGAATTAGCTGTGCATGAATTTTCTTCAGTGAAACGGAGATTTTGAGAAGAAAAAGAGGCTCGCTTGAGGGTGGAGGAGAAGGCCAAGAAAAGTCAAGAAAGTCAAGAACGAGAGGAGAACATTCGGGCCAAACAGAGAGCAAACAACAATTCGGGTGGACGGACTCCGAAATCAAATACGACAAAAGAGGAAGAGAATGGCGAGAGTCACACCTACGGACACTGGAAAGATGAGAGATCAACACCTGACAATCGAAACAGGCAATGACAATGAGACAGGCAACAACAATCGAGACAGTCAATGTTTTAACGCATTCTGCTACAAGGAAAGTATCAAAGAAAGATAACAAAATAGGAGCCAAATTAAATCCTCCAAATCAAAGGAGTCAAATCTGAAGCCAAGTACAGCCAATATTCTGCAGAAAATCGTTAAATTCGATAAAGTTATCCAAGCAAAACAATTTTACTCTAAAAATCCGAGTAAATCTGGGTCCTTACCCCGGAATGCCCAATTAGGAATGCATGGAGTTCTAGGCGGACACGCAACTCGCTTTTCTTTTCTTTCTCTTTTTCAATTGCAGACTAATGACTGTTTATGACTTGCTTTATTTGGTTTGTCAGCTCTAGCCTGGCAATCAAGCTGATTACGAAAAGGAAAAGAAAGAAAAGAAAGAAAGGGAAGAAAAGAGACGACGAGGGCACGTGCCTTTACATAAACGAATATTTTACAAGGAGCTAGAAGCTATAGAAAAGAAAGCTTTTTAAAAAATCGCAAATTGGTTTTAAATTGCTTATAATTCGACTACTTTTTGTTTGGTACTTGAAGATTTTTTCCCACAAAATTACCCAACTTTAAATTTCGTATAGAAGTTGCATGTGCCCTGTACTGTACTGTATTTCGTACTGTACTGTATTCTGTACTGTACTGTATTCTGTACTGTACTGTATTCTGTACTGTACTGTATTGCGTACTGTACTCTACTGTGTACCGTAGATTCTGTCAGTACCTTATCAATTACACAATACCGTACCTTTAATTGTTTATACAGGGTGATCGCCAAGTATAGCAACAACTTTTTGGAAAAGTAGCTGCGAAATACCTAACTTATTTTAGAAGTATCAAGTGTTATATAGAGAATTGTAGCCCTTAATCTTGGCTACATTTATCTACCAAAAACTTTCCCGATTGGACTTATACAACCTATTTAACAAGCGCTTGAATGAGATCAATGTGTCATTTGGCGACCCTGTCATTTGGCGACCCTGTCATTTGGCGACCCTGTCATTTGGCGACCCTGTCATTTGGCGACCCTGTCATTTGGCGACCCTGTCATTTGGCGACCCTGTCATTTGGCGACCCTGTCATTTGGCGACCCTGTCATTTGGCGACCCTGTCATTTGGCGACCCTGTCATTTGGCGACCCTGTCATTTGGCGACCCTGTCATTTGGCGACCCTGTCATTTGGCGACCCTGTCATTTGGCGAGCCTGTCATTTGGCGAGCCTGTCATTTGGCGAGCCTGTCATTTGGCGAGCCTGTCATTTGGCGAGCCTGTCATTTGGCGAGCCTGTCATTTGGCGAGCCTGTCATTTGGCGAGCCTGTCATTTGGCGAGCCTGTCATTTGGCGAGCCTGTCATTTGGCTGCTTTTCTCTATTAAACATTGTTAAGAAAAGCTTTTTAATATTTCTTCAATGCAAAAATAGCGTTTAACATCAGTTAAGAACATTAAGAATTACACTTAACTGTTTTAGCTGAACTGGCATAAGCAAAATTTAAGTTGATGCGGCCAAAAGACAGATTGATCTCATTCAAGGCCGAAGTGATCTCATTCAAGCGCTTGTTAAATGAGTTGTATAAGTCCAATCGGGAAGTTTTTAGTAGATAAATGTAGCCAAGATTAAGGGCTACAATTCTCTATATAACACTTGATACTTCTAAAATAAGTTAGGCATTTCGCAGCTAGTTTTTTCAAAGAACTGGTATAACCAAAACTTAAGTTGATGTTAAGTTCATTTTTGAGGAGCAGGGAAAAGGTGAAAATGTTCTAAACATGTTCTAAACATTTCTTGATTCAGAAAATCAATTTCTGTCTTAAAATTACGCTAGACTCCGTATGATTTTATGTTTTGAAATACAAGAAACAAGTTCTTGCCTCATTGTGTACTCTAGTTTGAGATGAGTTTTGAAATTTGAAAGGCCAACCAATCTCATATCTATTCTAGAATTTCTGTCCTTTTAGTTAGGTTTGAATTTGAAAAGAGACTGACACGTGCTCCGACATAAACGAGCCTCGCCAAGATGGACACCTGGGAAATGCAATTTTAAGCTTTCTTTCCTCTTTCAAGCTTTCTTTCCTCTTCCTCTTTCCTCTTCCAAAAAGGTCAGTCACGAAATGTTGGAATCCCAGTCTTTTCTGGTGGTCTGATATTTTAGATTGTTTCCGTTCGCCCTTTTCCTCAATTTTAAACAATTTTTGAATCATTCTTGAATCAACAATGCACTTCTTGGATAATATTTTCTTTCTGCATTCAACTTTCTTTAACTTATTTTTTTACTTACTTATTTTTATTTGTTTTTAACCTACCGTATTTTCTCTAATAGTAGTGCACCCAAGCGAGCCGAGTTGGTGTCTATTTTACAATTCCCAAGCTTTCACAGAAGCTCAACACTCTAATCCCCCCCTAGATCTCATCTTCAGCTACATTTCCCGACCCCACATCGATAGGTTCTGATAAACAGTTCTCGAGATTTCGAGGAATTTAGGCGACGCTCAGGGTGCACTATTATTAGCGAAAATACGGCATTCTTTTACTCAATATAATCTCCGTTATATTTTCAATGGCGACGCCATCGAGCCTGAGCCTAAGCTTGAGCTTAAGTAAAGATCAGAGACGCCGCTGGAACTTTTCCCGGAGCGTAGCATACAGGTTCAGTTCTGATTTCCAATGTAGCTTTATATACAGTATTTTCTCTAATAGTAGTGCGTCCCGATGAGCCGGTCCCGACTATTTTACAGTTCCCAAGCTTTCACAGAAGCTCAACACTCAAATCCCCCACTAGATCTCATCTTCAGCTACATTTTCCGATCCCACATCGATAGATTCTGATAAACAGTTCTCGAGATTTCGAGGAATTTAGGTGACGCTCAGGGTGCACTACTATTAGAGAAAAGTATTTTGTTTAGTGTGGATTGCTTTTGAATTGGGCAAAAGAAATGAACTGTTATTTGCTTTTGTTTTTGAAAAGAATGCTTTAGTTCAAGTTCAAATACTTAAAATTACAATTTTATATTCATTTTATTTGAAAATCCAATCGATTCAATCATTTTGGATCGAGATTCACTGGATTTGATTTTTGAACGAAACGGGGTAAACAATTTCTCTTTTCTCAATCTTCAATCGACAGCAAAAAGTGTTCAAACTGCCTAAAAAGCTATCAATTTTGTGCGGGCGGGCAGGTCAATGAGTGGTGAACTCTCGGGGGTTGAATGGAGAGAAATCCTGGGAAGTCAGTTGTTTGTTGCTGGGCAATTTTTCAAGTGTAACACAGGAAGCGTCAGAGTCTTTTCCCCAAATGATTGCATGAGAATGACCCCAAGTATTCCCTGGAAAAAACAATGCAGAGATACTTTATTCTTTTATCTCAGAACATCTTTGACAAATCTTTGTTTTCACGAGAAAATCCCGAATTTTTTCTTAAAAAACCTATTGCTTACAGGTTTTGGCTGCAAGATAGCTGTATTTCTAGAGTCTAATAGGAATCCTGTCTAATTTAAACTGTAGTATAGCTGGTCTCTGCTCATTTTTATAGCTCTAGATCACTTTTGAAGCTCTAGATCACTAGATCACTTCTTGCTCAAAAATTTTGAGTTCAATCGGCCGGCTCTCGAGTTAGCCATACCAATTTTGGGTAAAAATACAGGTAAATTCCAAGCCGAACCCAATTCCACCTTTGTTTTCTCGACCGTTTCTGGCCCGATTTCTCTGAAATTTTGTCTACAAGCTGAAAATGTCAATTTCTATCTGTAGACAAAATTTCAGAGCAATCGGCCAAGAAATGGCCAAGAAAACGAAGGTGGAATTAGGTTCGGCTTGGAATTTTCCCATGTCTACTAGGTAGGTAAGCTTTTTATCTAAAACCTGATCGATTTATTTTTAAAACTAAGTTCAGACAAAAATCGTGGCCCAACTAGCAGAATTGTTCCAAAAAGCCAAAAGCTATGGCTAGCCAGGCTAGCGAAAGTCAGGTCAAGGCCATGGGTTATGGGCTGGCTTTGCTTGGTCTAGAAAAAGTGAAAAGCCAGGCCAGGCCAAGCCAAAAGCCAAAGCTTTCAAAAACCATTAACAGCTGTGACGACGAGTCACCAAAAAGCTGGCGCAATCTAATAAGACACTAGAAATACCGTACCCTAAACAATGTCGCGCTCACAATGTCAAACCATTTCTGTAAAAGAACGCCTCCTTCTCCATTTAGGCACAATTTTCTCTCATTTTTTCTTGTGAAAGTTGGTTTCATTAGTTCCAGATCCTTCCACATTTTTTAAAGTGATTCCTTTTTGTCTCTGGGTCAGCACATTGTTTCTTTGAGCTTCGTTGAAACGTTTTCACACGCTTGTATTCAATATTGAATATTGAATATTGAATATTGAATATTGAATAATTGAATATTGAATAATTGAATATTGAATAATTGAATTGAATTGAATTGGTTTTGAATTGGTTTTTTTATTCATTCAAGCAAAAACGGACAGGTCTAGCCACGTCTAGTGCATCTAGTGAGTCTAGTGCGTCTAGTAAATTCAAAGGAAAGCACACTAGTAATACAAAGCAAATTAGTTTTGATAAAAGCCATCAAAAGTTGACAGTCTGCCTGGCCTGGCCTTAATTTTTAGTTCTAGGAATAACCTTACCAACCAGACTGGAACAAGCTTACCAACCAGACTCCCCCTTGTCTACAAAGTAGCAACTGCTTGCAAAAAGGCTTTTTTTCGGCACTCGTCTAGTTGATTGGACCTAAATTTATACTAAGCCATTATCATTTATCACTCTTTTCTCCATTCTTTTAGTCTCTCCTACTCCACCCCCAATCTTGCATGAGCCTTGACCCCGTGTGCCCCCTGAGCAGATCGCTCGATTTCGCCTTTCTTCGAAATCTTTCAGAGTTCTTTGCTTATCAATTTTTTTTGCGTCGTTTCTCTTTTCATTTCTATGTGCATTGGTCATTGATAGGGAACTCCCCCATTCTGCAATCGTGTTTTTTTCTATTTTTGAGATTTCAGGAAATCAGAAATTTATAATTTTCGAATTTTGATGCAAAATGGAAGGTTGTTTCAAAGAAAAAACAAAGTTGTCCAAAAGTTTTCAAAATTTGGATTTAAAAATTGACTCAACTCTTGTATTTTCTAATTCTCTATAAACTTTTCTAACTCAACTCTGTAAAGCACGCAAAAAATCGTATCAACGTCTGCTTTAACGTCTGCTTTAATTGCCTATTGAAGTCTATTTAAGCATTTTCAAAAAAAACCGCAAATTTTTTCCCGTAAAGGGACATTTCCACAACTTTAATATCTTGCAAACCCGTATTTAGATTTCTATGTTTTTGATTCCATTTTGTTGCTCTTATCAAGTGCAACAAATTAGTACCAAAAACAGAAAAATCTGACCATAGGTTGTCGAGTTATAGAAAGTTGCGGAAAAAAAATTTGCGGTTTTTGGGCTCTCGGCATTTTCTATTTCATTTGCTTCCATTTGCTGTCTCATCAAATTCATGTTGATTGTTGAAAGCATTGGCAAAATTGACTCAACTCTATCCCGCGCTTCACCCACCGTACCCTCTCATGCTTTTTGTGTTGTTTATCGTGTGTGTTGGTTACATGTGACGTTTCTTTTGCCCTCTTTTCATCTCTTCGATGAAGGGAAAGAAGGGAAGCGTTTCGAAAAGATATAAAACTTTCTCTCATAGACTCAACCCGAGAAAATTGCGGTTATTTTCTTGAAAGGAAACGCTTATTCCCGAAAATCTTTGGTCTTTTTTATTCTCAAATTTTTTCGGCCTGTCAAACTTATCATCATTTTTGTCACTTTGATTGATGGTGATATCTTTTGACGCGACGATTGAGATCGATTTTTTCACAGAGTGCAACGATTTCTGTTTATTGCCTCAGAGGTTTTCGATTTGTTCGCTAAAAAGAGCGATATGGGTGTGGTAGTGCGGCAGATTGGTTTCCCTACGTGTACAATGGCAAATTTTCTATGTGGCATAGCTTAGTTGTTAACGTCGAAACACTACACTATAGTGAAACACATCTGTCGACTTTTGAACTTTATTTCAAGAGAAAAACCTTGTATCCGTTTTATTTTTTTTTGTTTAACACACATTTCGAACATTTTCCCAGCTGATTAGATCAAAGTCGAGTTTCCTCTCTTTTTCTGATCTCGTGCTTGTTTATCAACTTTTTCTTGCCGCTGTTTCCTATTTTTGTCACGTTATCTACCGAAAATATATTTCTATAACGTTTTTCTTTAGAAAACGGCCTTCCAACAGACGCAAGCATCATTTCGGTAGTCGAGAAGCTCGTCATCAACAAGAATGGGTCCGTTCTTCGAGCACATCATCTTTGCGAGTGCCTTCCTTTTCCCGCCAGTTGCACTCACCGTTCTACTATGCCTCGTCCTTGCCACTTTTGGGAAAAGTCTGGGATTGAGGAAACTCTACGTAAATACGCTCATTGCTATCTTTGAGGTAAATTTTTTCTTTGCAAAAATAACTTTTATGAATGCTATTACACTTAGGGAGGGGGACAAAATTATAGCGAGCGCCATCATCTATTTATTTTAGGTTTTTAATCTAGATTTACAACTTGTATACAGTCAGGGCTCAGCAATCCCCTTTCGCTTCCAATAAATGCCAACTAGCGAGAAGTCACTTTTAAACAGAAAAATAGCAGCGCAACTTGTTCTAAACGCTTTGCAAATATCACCATTCGACTCAGCACAACTGGTTACCCTAGAAAAAAAATTGTAAAACAAGCAACTAACTCATCAAAAAAAGGTGATGCTATTTGTCCATCCCCATATACTTTTGAAGTACCTCCCTCCATGTGTCTGCCGGAGTACGGAGAGGTACCTTGCAAGTATAATCCTCCTTAAGTGTAGTAGCACCCTTTTATGTAAGCATCATTTGCCAAAGTTAGCGACGTAGCTGTTCTGAGCCGTGCTTTTTTTAAAAATCCTGAAATGGGTGGCCTTTATCCTCGAATTTTTTGCTAGATAGCGGGTTATTCGTTCTGACAGCCGCTCTTTTACTTCAAATCAAACATTTTATTTGATAAGAGTGAAATTTAGAAATGGTTATTGCTTTAAAGCAACAAAATTAGACTTAAAATTTAGAAACCTTAAAAGTTGATGAGAGTATAAGCGTAAAAAAAACTTTAGTGGGGTGCTCGACAAATCAAAACGACAAAGAAGATGGAGAAAATCAAGCGTGGTGAAAGCTCGGCTCAATTGTTCAATCTTGGCGATTGTCTTTCAAGGTAGTTTCTTTTCTGCAATTGGCCTTATCAGTAGTGATTGTAAAAAGGTAAAAAAGATTGTGTTTGCGTTAAGGATAAAAGTGTTTTATTGAAAATGCACTAATGATTGTCGGTTTAGTTCGGATGATGAGCAGCCCTCTGATGACAATGAAGTACGAAGTGATGGATACGAATCGGGAAGCGGTATGCGGCGACGGCATGGGTCTGGAACTAGTTAGTTTTTTTGGGTTTTCCTTTGCACGAGTAGATTTTTCAGTTTGCATGCATTAATTTAGTAAAGTTATTGAGTACGTATGCTGTTTAGTCCTTAAAACAAATAACCATGGAATTTTTGTAGGGATTAGAAAGTTATTATTTTGTTTTGAATTCACCAATTCTTAAACGTATTCTCACAGAAAAGGCGATACTTGTCTGGGGTTTTAGGACTAAACAGCATAAGTGCTAGTAATTGATGGTTCAAATTCTCAATAAAATGAAGCTTGTCAATTTAATATTCTTGTCAAACAAAAAAAAGACAAAAAAGAAAAAAGAGAATTTTTGAGCCGTTAATTAACTTTCCCCATTTCCTTATGATTTGCTTCACTGTCAAGCACTGCTCACTCTTTAAGGTGTTTGTTCGGTGTCGTCAGTTTGTAGTCGCACGGAACCGGCCCTGCTCCGCAAGAATAGTGGGTTTTAAGTTGAGATTCGGTTGAGTTTAGTTCAAAAACACGTTGATCTGGTTATGTAAAAATCGAATTTGCTTAGGCATAATTCGTCGCGAAACGCAGATCCAATTCGACGAGGACGAAGACGATGGAGAAGTGCTGGTGAACAGTCGAGGATGGGCTGTGATGAGGGATTCGATCGACTTTGTCAAGGTAATTTTGAAAGAAAAAAATTCAGCTGTTTTTACATCGCGAGTTCTTGAAAATTTAAAACTCCAGTAAGAGTGAATGTTTTCAATTGCAAAAGTGAACCAAACATTTGCAGCGAATTTAATAAATGTTCTGAATTAAATAAACTTAATTTTTACCTTAAGATTTCATTCCTTTAGGCTGGTATCGAGTCGATCATCGAAGATGAGGTCACTTCTCGATTTGAGGCGGAACAATTGGCTAGTTGGAACATGTTGACGAGAACTTCAATTCGATTTTATCAATTCGTCAAGTAAATCTATTGCTTATGGTTCATTCTATTGAAATTTTAGCTGGAAGCTTACGGTCCTCTATTCGCTCGGATTCTTGCTACGCTATTGCGTTTTGTTGCCTCTTCGGATATCAATCTTCAGCATCGGATTGGTGTTTTTGGTGGTCAGCACGGCGATTATTGGTCTTTTCCCCGATGGAGCTTTGAAAAGGTGAATTTTGCCAAATCTTGCAAACTGATCAAGTATGTAAACGATGCTAAATATTGGTTTAGTTTTTTAAAAGAAATGAAAAATTCATAGGAATCTAATTAATGCAAAGTTTTTAGGAGACTCAACTTTAACTGTATGCTCATCTGCTATCGGATTCTTTCAAGATCGGTTTCTGCTGTAGTCCATTTCCACGATGAGCACAATCGTCCTCCAGGCAGCGGTATCCTCTTGTTTGAATACCTATTTAGGTAAAGCTCAAATTCAGGAATTGCTGTGGCCAACCACACGTCACCAATGGACGCAATGATTTTATCAACAGACAACGTGTACGCCTTAATTGGACAACGACATCCAGGCATTCTTGGATTGGTGCAACGAGCGCTTTCAAGAGCATCTTCACACATTTGGTTCGAGCGATCGGAGGCCAAGGATCGAGCAACCGTTGCGCACATGTAAGTATAAATTATCTGCACTGATAGTGTGGCTTTACATTAACGTTATCGTAGATAGTTTTTTCAAGTTTAAATTATCGTGTTAGCAAAACTTAAAGAGAATTTTTTGAGTTGACCTTCACTCTCTTGTGCACCCTGAAAGATGAATAAATTTTTACCTTATGCCTCAAATAATTTGTTTTAGGTTGCGTGAGCATGTGAGTGATGTCAACAAGCTACCGATTTTGATCTTCCCGGAGGGCACTTGCATAAACAACACATCGGTGATGATGTTCAAGAAAGGATCTTTTGAGGTTTAACATTCCGAACTTTTACGAGCTTTTCATTGCAGGTTGGAGCTACGATCTTCCCAATTGCCATGAAGTACGACTCTCGTTTTGGTGATCCCTTCTGGAATAGTAGTGAACAAACATGGGCCGAATATCTTTTGAGGTGCTTTTGGTTTTATTTTTTCTAACACATTCACGACAGGGGTGTTTATTTGAAAACTATCATTTGGGAATAAGGCTAAAGGTTTAAAACTTTATTTCCAAGGGTTTTCTGTGGTGAGGAAGCCAAATCCAAATCCGCCAAATCCAAGTTTTGAATTCTGAAGTCACCAAGGCTGCCACCACACACGTGCCACAACTTGGATAATTGAACCGAAATGGAGAGAAAAAAAAAGAAACCGAGCTTTGTTTTGTCCCCTTATACCTAAAAACCGTGTGCCAAAAGCCGCGCGATTACGTAAAAATGAAAATTTTATATAGAATCTTCGTTTTGTATAGAAGTGAAAATTCTGAAATAACCGTGATTTTTTCACAAGAAAATTAATAACTTTGTGATTTTTTCAACACTTTTGCGGTCTCTTCACTTTTTATTAGTGGAGATTGATACCAAAGCATCAAAATCGGTCAAAGAGGAAAAAAAAGTTTCTTTAGTGCCGAAGTTGGGAATTCCTCAAAATGGCCGAAACGACCACCCCTATTTTGAGTACTTCGGGCTACTGTAGATTCCCCATCCCCGAAAGCCCTAGGATCCAAATTTTCAGTCCAATTGGTTCATAAAAACGCCAAATATAGCCTGAGAGTCACTCATACGGTCCCAGTGGCCAGACACCTTTTGGTCACCGGTGACTCACATTGTCGCGAATGCGTTAAACAAGACGGATTTAGGATGCAGACATCTTGGGCGATTATCTGCAACGTTTGGTACCTGCCACCAATGAGGATACATGTAAGTTTCTTTTGTGAATATTCATTTCATTTTTGTCATTTTTTTTGTATGCCGCCAAATAACCACAAGTAGGCGTACATGGCTTTTGTGCAAATTTCGAAGTTGCTGTTTCAGGAAGGTGAAGATGCGATCGATTTCGCTAACCGAGTGAAGAAGGCAATCGCTCAAAAGGGAGGATTGGTCGATTTGGAATGGGATGGCCAACTGAAACGCTCACGCGTGCCACCGAAGCTCGTTCGGAAACAACAAGAAAAGTGAGCTAGCTAGTAAACTTTGATTGGGCAAATTTTAGCAATAGTTTCCTATATTTTATTTGGAAATGATTGTTTAAGATATTGCCATCGATTTGCCCGTTACACTTCGACCAGCGACGGACTCAGGGCGAACGCGGAAGCAGAGGATGACGGAGAATACAGTGAGTGCTTAGTTTGATTCTAAGAAATTCGCTTTTTCTAGTCACTTTCAAATCACCGGGTGTTTCGGGATACAATTCGCTGGAAGAATTGCCCGAAGACGTGATTGTTTCATCGGATGAGGATGAAGGGACAATACCTGAAGATGCGGTGAGTTGATATGACAGTTGATTTAAAGTATTGATGAAACATGACCATTTAAAGTATTCTAATTTACAAATTTAGATAGTTAAAAACTCAAGCAATAAATTTGTTGTTAATTTTTAAGGTTTCAGATTCCAACGCGGCAGCGAAGGCGACATGCAAGGAGCGACAATGATGTAGACGATGTTCTCCTCAGTCCAATCACTTCACAATGAATGCCTTATTGTTTGTAAGCATTTTGTCATTTCACCAAATTTCCTCGTGTGCATAACAGACCAAAAATCTCTTGCTGCCATATGATTGTTTTTGCAGAAATTACGGATAACGGATAGCTGTTTTTTTTCGGGTATTCCAGCGTTTAGGTTCTTTAAATCTTGTACCCTATTCTTTTCTTTTTTTTTCTTTGATCTGCATTTGTTTGAAGTTTACTTTGTCTATTATACTTTTATATTCCCATATTTCTAGTCGGTAAAATTGCTTGTGCATATTTCGAGTTTAACGCCGCTGTGTACATTGTTGTAAATTTTCATCTTTTTTGATTCTTTTGAAGCTTGTGTCAAAGTGCGGGTATTTTTCTCTCAGTTCTCGATTTGGGATAAAGTGGGTTTATTTGTTTTCTTAAAAATAACCGATGAAGTTTTTTTGTGGAAATTGAGATCTGACTACAAAAAAATTGTATTTGAAGTGAAGCTAGTATTTTAAAAAGTCGCGAAGTTCAAATCACTACAAAAGGTGGTAATAAGAACGTGGGAGAAGTGAAAAAAAAAGTGCACAAAATAAATTTATCAAACTTCAATAATTCGAATGCAATAGTGTTTTTGGTAACTCACAACTTTTATAAATGAACTTTCATAGTTTGTCGATACTCGAGACTTTGCTTTTGAATAGCCAAAGTTCATGACTGTTTGTGGTTGGAACAGTCACTGCCACAGACACAATTGAGAGTGTAGGTGAATTAGAATAGAATAGAAGACACTGTAGTAAATTAGGCCGAAACTTTTACCCAAAGATTCTTTTACCACAGATTTTTATGATTATACTTTTATTGATTATATGATTATACCTCCTCCTCTTCCTCCTCCCTCCTCCCTCTTCCACCTCTTCCACCTCCTCTTCCACCTCCTCTTCCTCCTCCTCCTCTTCCTCCTCCCTCTTCCTCCTCCTCCTCTTCCCCCCCTCCTCCCTCCTTCCCCTCCTCCTCCGCCCCTCTTCCACCTCCTCTTCCACCTCCTCCCCTTCCTCCTCCTCCCTCTTCCCTCCCTCCTCCTCTTCCCTCCTCCTCCTCTTCCACCTCTTCCACCCTCCCTCTTCCTCCTCCCTCCTCCTCCTCCCCCACCCGGTAACCGTAAAGATCCGCAAGCAAAAAAGATTATCTCTTGCTTTCGGTTTCAGTTTTGTCAACAACTTTTAACATAACTAACTAACTAACTAACTTTTTAACCGACTTTGTGAAGTCTTATGTTTGAAAAAATGGAAATCCTTGCGTTTTTACTTAACCAGAACATTGCAAACTACGGTTTTATTGGTAGAAAAACTGAGAGTTGCTGGAAATGAAGGGTTCTTTTTGTATAGATTTGCATTTGCGATTTTGTATTTGATTTTGTATTTCAGCTTGTAAATTTGTAGCTAGCAGCCGGAAATTTCAATTCAATCACAAGACTTCTAAACTGATATCTAAACTGATATCTAAACTGATATCTAAACTGATATCTAAACTGATATCAAACTGATATCTAAACTGATATCTAAACTGATATCCGTCCTGTCTCACGTTACGGTTCTCGCCACGTTTAAACACGGCATCTCGTCGGTTATTGGACATTAGATAACTGGACATTAGATAACTGGACATTAGATAACTGGACATTTGATAACTGGACATTTGATAACTGGAGATTTGATAACTGGACATTAGATAACTGGACGTTAGATAACTGGACATTTGATAACTGGACATTTGATAACTGGACGTTAGATAACTGGACATTTGATAACTGGACATTTGATAACTGGACATTAGATAACTGGGCATTTGATCACCAAATATTTATTTAGCTCTAAAAACCGAATGCACTAATGCCCAGTTATCAAATGTCTGGTAATCATCACGTTCGATCCGCCAAGTTAAGAGCAACGTTGGGCTCGGTTAGTCGCAGGTTCAGAGTCCCAAGCGAGTCGCGCGTTGAAATTAAACTACGGGTCGGTTTGCACCGCCGTGATTTCATTGACCATCGTCACTTCACAAAGTTGACTTTGATTGACATTGACTTTGATTGACTTTCAAGAGTTATGCTGAAGTTCAGAATTTGAATTCCTGGGATGGCATTTGGTAGTTTAGGATAGGGTTTCAGTAGGATTTGTTTCTGATTGATTGCTTGGATTAGTTAAACCAGTATCTCTGTTACGTTCTAGAGTGATCTAGAGTGTTCTAGAGTATTCTAGAGTGATCTAGAATTTTCTAGAGTGTTCTAGAGATCGGATCTAGAGTGAAGTGAGGTCAAACGTCTGATCAACGTCTGATCAACGTCTGATCTGTTCCGTCTGATCGTCTGATCTGTTTAGAGTGATGGGCTTGATTCTGAATTGGACGTAGCGTATACTTATTGTTTCAGAACAAAAATTGATTTGAGAGACTTCTAGAAATCTCTGATCTGATCATTTATAAAATTGTTTTTTTTGCTCAATTCTTCATTTGCAATTTCATTTCTTTTTCTTTTTCTCACAAAGTTTTTTGAAGTTCACAAAGTTCCCAACGTTTTGACGTCATGGAAGAATTTTTGACATCTTTGGGTATCATTTTCTGAAATTATAACCTTTGCTCTAGCCATTGAGCCTCTAGCCATTGAGCCTCTAGCCATTGAGCCTCTAGCCATTGAGCCTCTAGCCATTGAGCCTCTAGCCATTGAGCTCTAGCCATTGAGCCTCAGCCATTGAGCCTCTAGCCATTGAGCCTCTAGCCATTGAGCCTCTAGCCATTGAGCCTCTAGCCATTGAGCTATCCAGTACCTTAACTTGCCAAGAGAAAGAGGGAAAGGCAAGGGAAAGAAGAAGAAGAAAAAAAAGAAAGAAAGAAAGAAAGAAAGAAAGAAAGCTGTCTGTATTGGTCAGAAGAAGTGTTTCTCGTTTCTAGAAACGACGAAAATAGGAAAAGAGTAGGGAATCGAGAAGTTGAGGGAATAGAGAAGTTGGGTGAGTATCGAGCGGTTTTCCCCTTTCCCCTTCGTCCTTTCATCTCTTTCATCTCTTTCATCTTTCCCCGATCTTCTCCGAATTCAAATAAAATTTATGAGTGAATGCAACTCTTGTAAATCTACATCCTGTGAAGCACAGAAGACATTCACAAGAGTCAAAATTTAAAGTCAAATAGGCCAAATAGGCCAAATAGTCAAATAGGCCTTTATAGCATAGTTTTGTAATCATTTGAAGCTTTTTTTTGAAGTCAATTGAAGCTTTGAAGCTTTTTTAGCTAATAGCTAATAGCTTTATTAACTTTTCATTAGCTTTTCATTAACTTTTTCATTAGCTTTTTCTCCGGCCTACTTTTTTGTAAATTTGTGAAAGTTTTTGAACTGTGAATGCTGATTTTTCAGTATTTTTTTTAGTCAAAGCCTGTAGAAAGCATGAAATGTCAAAATTTCGATTTTTTCTCGTTATTTGTACTTTAGGATTCTTCGGATTAATAGATTAGGATTAATAGGATTAATAGGAAATAGATTAAACACTGACGCTCAGCGCTTGTTTTCCCTTGCTTAAAACAAGCTCGAGACTAAATCCTGATATTCTCCGACGCAATATCGATATCTATCTATCTACTGGACATCATCTATCTACTGGACAGACAGACATACAGACGGACAGACAGATAGACAGACAGACAGATGGACAGATAGACATACAGACATACAGACGGACAGACAGACGGATAGATAGACGAACAAGCAGGCAGACAGACAAGCAGACAAACAGACAGACAGACAGACAGACAAACAGACAGAAAAACAGGCAGACAGACAGACAGACAGCCAAACAGACAGACAGATACTGCACTTTTATATATAGTAGATTGCAGTAAACCATTCGCTGCCGGTTTTCGTTCAGTATAATTTGAAATTTGTTACTTTTATCGAATTCACTTAAAGAAGATGCAAATTTTGAGTTCATGGAAAGATGGAGAGGGGAAAAGGGAAAAAGAAAGAGATGGGGTGCAGGAGTATCGACCGGAGTGTGGCTGAATAATCCCTTTCTCTCATTCTCTTTCTTTCCTCCCACTCTTCAATTCCCCAGTCGATTCGAGAGGTGCATATGTGGGGTTGAGGGGAAATGGAGGGGAAAAGAGAAGAGGGAAAGAGGGAAAAGAGGGAAAGAGGGAAATAGGGAAAGAGGGAAAGAGGGAAAGAGGGAAAGAGGCGAAAGAGGGTATACCATTCTCTTTTCCGTCAATGTTGAAAAGGAAGAAGAAGGGAGAAAAAGGAAGAGGGGCGGCCCTCTGCGCGGCGGACAGCTGCGAATTCGTTTCTTTTCGTCCAGCCTCCTTTTCTCTCCTTTTTCCCCAAAATGCGAAACACCACTTCTAGGCTTTCTCTCTGAAAAAGGCTTCAGAATTTCTTGTAGGATTTTTGGAAGTTTTCTCTGCAATAGAGATTCGATCGTTTAAATCTTTGAGCCTTGTTTGGGGGCATGAAACCTTGAAACATGAAACCTAGACATGAAACTTTGTTTAAATCGTTTTGTTTAAATCGTTTAAACCTTTGAGCCTTGTTTTCTTGAAAACCCGTTTTTCTAAAGTAATTTTATGCGTAGATTTCAAAAAAACGACATCTCAGCTATCGACATCTCAGCTATTTTGCTATTTTTTGTATAATTTTTGAATATTGATTTGAAATTATGCACTTTTAACGGTTTTCGACTTTTTTGAAAGCAAATTTAAGCAGTTTAAGTGAAAATTTGCCTAGGTTAAAGGCGAATTTGCATAGTTTAAGGGGAAATTATCAGCAAAACACTTTTTACATTGAGATTTTATGGAGATTTTATGCTTTTTCTTTTCTCTTATTTATTTTATTTTTGAAAATCTTTTGATTTCAAAGTTTTGAGTCAATTAAATAGTTTTCAAAGCTTCAGATAAATATTGCTTTTCTTATTCGTATTCTTTGTGCTTAATCGTTGCAATCTTTGCAAATATAGAATGAACAGCCGAGAAACCCGCCTAACAGCGGGTTTTTCTAGATGTTTTGGAGGCGAACGGCTTTTGTCGCCGTGGAGCAGTGGATAGCGCGCCGCCCATACGATTCGGGTTCGACCTCCCCGTGCGACTCGGATTGTGCTTTTTAAAGGATCCAAAAGCACGTTGCACAACTACATATAATTCCCTATTCAACGGCGCTGTTGAATAGGTTGAATTGAAACGCCAAATCATTGCAAACGGTCCTTTGGCGGCTAAGGAGTAGCACGCACAGACCGAGGGACGGACAGGCAAACAGACAGACAGACGGACAGACAGAGAGACAGACAGACAGACGGACAGACGGACAGACGGACAGACGGACAGACGGACAGACATACAGATGGACAGAGAAACAGACAGACGGACTGACTGACGGACAGGCAAACAGACAGACAGACAGACAAACAGACAGACAAACAGCCAGACGGACAGACAAATGTCTTATTCCCTTTTTGAGCTTGGGTCAACCAGGGCAAACCTATCCTTCTTTTGGATCTTTTTAGCTTTGATCCCACTTTTGAAAGTCGAAATTCAAAGCCATTTTCAAAATTATCAGTCAAATTTCGTCCCTTGTGACAACTAAATTTCAAAATTCTCACTTTAAACCATTTTTATTTTGAAAGTCACTATTTGGATTCACTTATCAAATACGGAAAAGCTTTGTCAACAAAAATCAACAACATTACTCGTTTACAAGTTTCCGGATTTGCTTGATTAGATTTTGGGGTTTTTTTTCTGTAAAATCCTGAGCTTTGTTTTGCTTTGATTCTCTCAATTAGTTACCCGTTCTCAATTCTCTCAATTAGTTATCTGTTTATAATGTTCTCAATCTTTAAAAAGAAGCCTTGTTATGTCAAATTTGACGAAAAACTTTCTATAATCTTTGAAATTCTTTCAAAAACATTTATCAATTTGATGTGAAGATTCTGGAAGTGAAAATTGACCTTTTTCCCCTTATCATTCTATTTAGTGCAATATTTTGGTGTTTATTGTTCGGGAAATTTGGGGAATCCTTTTTCTTTAGAGATGTTTTGGTGACAGATTTGATGAGATTGGGGGCAGGGCACTCTAAAGATTTCAGCAAAAAGAGGCAAAGAGATCTTATCTCTTTTCTTTCTTTCTTTTTCAACAACAATCAACAACGATCATTACTTGTTTACAAGTTCATTTGATTGATTTGATTCTCGATTTCGATTCGATGACAGGAATGGCTCTTTTTTTGAATTCAAAAAGATCCTACAAACGCCGCTTTTCACTGTCTCGGAGAGCTTGAAACGAGACTTTTCTGACTTTTCTGACTCTGAATTTCGAGAGGAATTCAATGGCGGCATCTTCGGAACAATCGGAACAATTTGAACCATTGGAACAATCGGAACAATCGGAACAAAAGTCTAAGTTCACAATTGAGTATAAGATACACTTTTTTAAAAAAGTTGAAAGGAAATGAGATTGCGGGGACTCTAAAAATCTAGATAAAATCTTGGGGGACCTTCATAAGGTGAAGTTAAGCGGCTCGGCGAGATGGGTCGGTGGTCAACTGGTAAGCTTGCGGGACCTTCATAAGGTGAAGTTAAGCAGATCGCCGAGATGGGTCGGTGGTCAACTGGTAAGCTTGCGGGACCTTCATAAGGTGAAGCTAAGCGGCCCGCTCGGAAGGCTCTGTGGCCTACTGGTAAGCTGCTACACTACAAGGCCAGCGAGGTGGGTTCGTTCCCGGTATCCGAATTTTCATTTTCTTTTTTGGTAATCTTTCCGGATAAAAACCATCCTAGAAAACGCTACAGTAACCATGTGCTTTCTCGTTGACTACATTGTTCAAATTTGTACTATTCTGACTGTCTGAAACTTATTGTTCAACCATAAGCGACACTAAGATCTATGCTTTACTGTAGCTTTTGGTTGTAAACTTATCGTTCAACCATAAGCGACAGTAATCTTTTAAAAGGTCAAAACTCTAGAAAAACTATGAAACAACTGTATTTTCCTAGTGTTTTTGCAAAAAAAAGAGAAATTGAAAACCAAAATTTTGATTCAAAGCTCTAAAAAAACATTTCCAATTCGAATTTTGATCGAGATTTCAATTTCTTCAAATCAAATCGAAATTCTTTATCGAAATCTCAATTTCTTCGTGCTCATTTCATTTCGAATTCGTTCTTGATCGAGATTTCGATTTCTTTTTCATTTATTTCATTACTTTTTCATTTATTTTCATTTATTTCATTGATTTCATTGATTTCATTTATTTAATTTCATTGATTTCATTTATTTCATTTCATTGATTTGATTTGATTTAATTCATTGATTTCATTTATTTAATTTCATTGATTTCATTGATTTCATTTATTTCATTTATTTAATTTATTTCATTGATTTCATTGATTTCATTGATTTCATTGATTTCATTTATTTCATTGATTTCATTTATTTCATTGATTTCATTTCATTGATTTCATTTATTTTCATTTATTTCATTTAATTGATTTCATTCATTTCATTTATTTCATTTATTTCATTTATTTCATTTATTTCATTTATTTCATTCATTTCATTTAATTTATTTAATTTCTTTTTCATTTATTTCATTTCAAATTCGTTTTTCTTTGAGGCATTTCATTTTTTTCATTTCATTTCATTTTCTGAGGCAAAAGCTCGACTATTGTTCTTTGAGTCGGAAAATAAAAAGAACCAAAAAACAAAAAGGCAAAAAAAAAGGAAAGAAAAGAAGGAGAGAATTTTGGTAAACATTAAGGTTTTCCTCTTTTCCACGTTCACATCACAGAGCATTTATTCGCTTTGTGCTTTTTTTTATGCAGAGAAGGGAAATGGAAGGGGAGCAAAGGAGGAACGAATCATCGGACACCGTATCTTTTTAGAAATATCTTTAGAGAGACTGTAAAATTTTGATTTTCTTCTATTATAGTCGAATCTAGTTCCATTCTAATTCAATTAAAGCCAAAAAAAAGTGACTAGCAATTGTTAGGGTGGTGCAAAAGAAACTGCCGATGGGTATCAGCTCTGATTTGTCAGAAACGAGTGATGCTAACAGCATTATTACTAGAGGCATTTTTTAATGTTTTGTTTGCATATTTGTTTGCTATTTATATCGACATTTGAATTTTTTGGTTGTTATTTATTTTATTTTAAAATGTTGATATTTTTATTTAGATCATGGCCGAGCAAAAGTTTGTGCTACGAGCAGCATTACTCTTTAACTTCAAAATTAGAAAATCTGCTGCCGAATCGGATCGTTGTCTCGCAAGGAACCAAAAGAGAAAAGAGGATCAAATTTGTAGAGAAAAGGAACCAAGTCTGCTGCCGAATCGCATCGTTCTCTCTGTGCTGTTCTCTCTGTGCTGCTTTCGGAGATGGCAGTTTGTCTCTCAGGCAGTGTCAGACTTGGTTTCGACGATTCCGAGAGGGAGACGAGGCTTTGGAAGATTACGAGCACGGTTCGAGGCCAGAAGTCGTGAACGAAGACCAAACTGAGGGACGTTATTCAGGCCGATCCATGCCAATCTGCTCGAGATCTTGCGAAAATATTCCATTGTGATCATGTCACCATCGAACGCCATCTTTTTTTTTTGAATTTACGGTCAAATCGGCAGTTTCTTTTGCACCACCCTAATATTTTATTGTATTTTCTTAGGATTTTCTCAACGGGCCCAAACGTGACTTGGTGGTGTAATGGATAAAACGCTTGAATACAAAACGAGCGCCTCGTATTAGGTTGGTGCAGATGAAACTTCCGTCACACTTGTTTGTTTATATTTTGAACCTAATAAAAGTTTTTATTGAAGATATTTGTCTATCTGAAAGAGCGTCTCTTTGCGCGTCTTTTGATATCTAAGACTTATGCGTTTTACTTAATTTGAAGTAATTTTTAGCTTCTAGAAAATGGTTGACGAAAAATTTCGATTGCGGGTTTGCTTGTTGTATGATTTTAAACAAGGCAGAACGCCTGCGGAATCTCATCGTGCTCTGTGCAAAGCATTCGGCGATGACGTGTTGTCCGAACGTCAATGCCGGACTTGGTTTCAGCGCTTCCGAGACGGTGATGAGAGTTTGGAAGACGAAAAACGCGGGAATCCGCCTCAAATTGTCGACAACGATGAGTTGAAGAACGCTATCGAATCGGATCCATGCCAAACAACTCGGGAGCTTGCAGAGCTGTTTGACTGCGACCATACAACCATTCTCCGCCATTTGCACGCAATTGGTAAGACGAATCGGTGTGGAAAATGGGTGCCACATCAGCTCGGCGACGCAAACAAAGCGGCTCGAGCTACGATGGCTGGAATTCTCGTCCGCCGCGCAAAGACCGCCGGTTTTCTCGACTCCATTGTTACGGCAGATGAAAAGTGGATATGTTACGACAACACAGCAAGAAAACGGCAGTGGTTGGACGCCGGTGAACCGCCAAAACCGACTCCCCAAACCGAATATCCACGGAAAAAAGGTGATGCTTTGTATTTGTGGAATAGTAAAGGTCTCGTGTATTCTGAGATGCTGGATTCGGGCCAAAGAGTCACGGCGGATCTCTACAAAGCCCAATTGAGCTGCGTGGACCAGGCATTGCGTCGTCAAGGCAATAACACGGCGACTACAAAATTCCTCCACGATAACGCTCGACCCCACACCGCAAAGATCACCCAGCAGAAAATCGAGGATTTGGACTGGGAAGTTCTGCCTCATCCGCCATATAGCCCGGACTTGGCCCCATCCGACTACCACTTGTTTCGGTCGATGCAGCATTCTTTAGCAGGAAAAACACTCAAGAACCGCGAAGAAGTTGAAATCTGGGTGTCCAACTTCTTCGAGTCGCAGTTGCCCGAGTTCTTCGAAAAGGGCATCCATTCTCTGCGTGGAAGATGGCAAAGAGTCATTGATAATGATGGCGAATATCTTTTGGATTGAGGTTCTGTATTAGGATTTTTATAATAAATTTTGTTTATGGTTCCAACGGAAGTTTCATCTGCACCAACCTAATATTTTGCTCGAGCTAGCTCGAGCTCGAGCTTTTGTTTGTCGCTTGAAATCGTGAAATTTTATAGAAACTTATCCCAGACTTATTTCAGGCTTATTTCAGGCTTATCTCAGACTTATTTCAGACTTATCTCAGACTTATCCCAGACTTATCCCAGACTTATTTCAGACTTATCTCATTTAGCCAAATCCATTTGACTTTCCCTTGTAAGCCACTTTTGATATTCGATGTTTTTCAATGATATCATTGAAAAATGAAAAGTTAGAAAAATTTTGGCAATTTATTCAAAACTCTTCCTCGTTTTCGTTTTCGTTTTTATTTTTCTTGTTTATCAGTTGGTATTTTGGGTATTTTGAAGTGGGGAAAGATTTGGTGATGTCATAGAAAATTTTCTATTTAAAGGGTAAAGTTAGAAAGTCCTTTTAGCACTCCTTTTAGCACTCCTTTTAGCACTCTACAATGCCAAAAACTGGCCCTTTTAAGGTAAACGTAAAGTTTAAGAGGTGAAAAAGGAAATCCAACGCAGAAACTATCGCCTTTTTGTGGTAGTATTTGATTATTTTCAAGAGCAAATCTTTTTCCCCATCATCGGAATCAGTTGGATCTGCTAGCAGGGTGCTAGCAGCCGGTGTTTTAGCGGATAGAACGATTCTAGAAATCGCTGCAATAACCATGTGTTTTCTCGTTGATTACATTGTTCAAATTTATACTGCTCTGACGCTTTTGTTGGGAATTTTCATTTTTGTTAATTCGTTTTTCTATACGCTAGCTATACGTCGATAAATTACCGTAATCTTTTCTTTATTTCAATTCAACAGATCTGGCTTTATTTTGGGATTCGGCTTCAAAGAGCGTTTTGATTTTCAACTCTGACAAGCAAATCTTTTTTGTGAATTTAATTTTTCAATTTGAAACTGACGCTTGACTGCTCTGACTCACTTCTTCTTCTTCTTCTTCTTCTTCTTCTTCTTCTTCTTCTTCTTCTCTTCTTCTTCTTCTTCGTCTTCTTCTTCTTCCTCTTCTTCT
>CAUEEP010000292.1:0-40000 GCA_958450365.1 Mesorhabditis belari | reverse complement strand
GCAGAGGAAAATCGCAAAACAGCAGATAATCAACGGGGCAACGACGCTAAACTTTAATTATATGCTTTTTCGAGAAAATAATATGTTTTTGCTACTTTAGATTTACTTAAACAAGTACTAGAATTTTAGTTTACTGAAAAATCAGCAATTCGTTGTTGCTGCAATAGTTAAAAGTAAACCACTACAGAAAAACACAAATTCCACTCAATTCTTGTCTTGTCTGAATAGCTTTTCTTCCGCTTTCTACCCCAAATATGCTTATATATTGTTAAAATGAGCTCATTCCGGTCAGTGTTCAAGTTTGTTGCTGCTTTTGAACAAGCCGTCGTTCAATCTGACTTTTGTTCTAAATTAGCATCGAGTTAAGCTACGAGACATAGTGCATCGGATTCTACGCAAAATTCTGAGCAAAATCCATTTTTAAAATCAATTCAATCGGCCCTTTAATCCGTGTAAAAACACGCTTGAAAATTGGAAGCGCGAAAAATTTACTCGATGATGTAAGCCTTCCGTCATCGGTTATGACAGATGACCGGGTGGCCTAGTGGATAGCGTGCTCGATTTCGGAACTATTCCTCGCGGGTTCGGATCCTCTTGCAACCAGGATTCTCGCTTTTTTTGCAAAATAACAACAAACAGCAAACAATATTCAAATCTTGTTAAAGCCAAATACAAATAACAAATAAAGCGTGGTTGATTAAACGAATTTCGTTTAATTTGTAAAAGAAAGTGCAAAAGACTGAGAGTCTTGGTTTAAACACAAATTTATTCGTTTTTTTGGTTTAACTCGTGTTTCACGCGATTTAAATCCACTTTTTGGTACAATTAGAAAGTAAATTACGCATCCAACTCACTTACTGAGCAAAAAGTGGTTCTTCGACTAAAGAACTTAAGATCAAACCTCGATTTAACGCTTCTCAAATCGGGATCGAGATCTCCATCGATCTCCATCGTTAAATCGAGTAAACCGTTGAATCGAGAGTCGTTAAATCGAGATTTGACTGTACTATTGAACCAAATAACTACTGGAACAAATGTGAATTGTTCACAGGCAGTTAAACTGTAAAGATTAAACAGTTATTGTCAAATGAAGTAGTTTTATCCCGTTAAACTGTTCGTAAACTGTTTAAAGAAGGATCTTTTTTTTGCATTAAGACAAAGATTTTGGTATAATTTTGTATAGAAAGCATTGCCCAATAGTAATCCTTTCAAATCCTTTCAAATCCTTTCAAATCCTTTCAAAACCTTTCAAAACCTTTAAATCCCTTCAATTTCTCTCCTTGAAAACGAGTACCTAAGCAAGAAAAGGACATCGGTGTTCTCGGTGAACGTGCTCAGAAGTGAGGTCCCATTCTCGGGCATCGATTAAACATCAGAAACTGGAAATTGATTGAGAAATTGTATGCCTTAAGAAAAAAAGCTAAAAACAATGATAAAACAATGGTAAAACAAGGGTAAAACAAGAGAAACAATACATGAATCGTTGCAAAGAGAAATCAAGTGACTTCAGAGCTTTAAAATCCAAACAAATCCCTGTCATTCTAAGCAAAAGCAAAGCAAGCAAAGGCGCATTTTTTTAGAGATTCAAATCCCTCTTCATTTAATAGAAGAAAAATGGGAAAGGAAATTCAAATTCCATCCGGAAATCAGTAATTCTTGAGGAAAAGGCATTTCTTTTGAAATATTTGAAGAAGAAAGGAGGCTTTAAGATAGGTGAATGGAGATGGGACTGGGGTTGGGCTTGGAGAGGAGAAGCTGGGGAAGAGGAGAAGCCAAAAGAACCACGCCTAGCATAATAATGAGGTCACGGAGACAATTATTCGAGTTTGGAAATTACTATTATTTTTCAGTAAAGTGATGCTTTCGCTAGAAAAAGCTAAAACATGTTTAGAACATGTTAAACATGTTAAAGAATTTAGATAACGAATTTCTAAAGACACTTTGAAAAGATGACTTGATTGATGACTTTTTGCGCATATTTTCAATTTTTAATCAATATTTTGTACAGACAGTCGTCCATTCAAGTCGTCGTCCACACATCCAAGAATTAAAGGGAGTGAGAACAGTCGTCCAGTCGTCCACACATCCAGGAATTCAAGGGAGTGAGAAAAAAAAACAACCATATAAAGGGGATTCCATATAAGCCGGTTTCTACATAATTCCCTATCGATGTGGGGTCGGAAAATCTAGCTGACGATAAGATCTTGCAGGGGATTAGAGTGTTGAGCTTCTGTGAAAGCTTGGGAACTGTAAAATAATCACCTTTTATCTAAAATAATCACCTTAAAATAATTTTATGTAGCTCTAGAGGTTTTTAAAAAATAGACAAAAGCTAGGCAAAGTTGTAAACGGACAAAAACTAGGAAACAGCTTGCAAAGTCGGAAAGTTTTAGATAAAGGCCACGGACGGGCTAAGCCAGCAAAGCCAGCAAAGCCATGCTTGAGCTTGTCCTGGCTTTGCTTTACTTTATCTGGCTAATCTGAAATGCTGGTTTTGTACATTCAAGACTCTAGGTGGATTTTTAAAACCTATACCTATAACCTATACCTATACCTATCCCTATAACCTGTACTTAGACCCTATACCTATACCTATACCTATAACCTATACCTATAACCTATACCTATACCTATACCTATACCTATACCTATACCTATACCTATACCTATACCAATAACCTATACCAATAACCTATACCTATAACCTGTACCTATAACCTATACCTATAACCTATACCTATAACCTATACCTATACATATAACCTATACCTATAAAACTATAAAACGCCTATAAAGTCTATGACGGGGAAAAGCCTAGCGCTGAATTTCTTGGCTTTTCGTCACGCGGAAATGTAGCGTATAGGTGCGATTATCCCGTCATCACTTAAAGTCCCTTTGAATGGATCAGAGAAGGTGCAAATCCTGTACGAGTGGTGACGGAGTCAGTCGATCGTTCCTTCGGAGTCGCGTTGCATGAGAACGCAGCCTTAAGATAAAGTTAACTTTATCTTGTCAGTCTTGAGAGAAAGCGATAAAAAACGTGAGCCTTTAGACAATTAGGTTTAACTATAAAATTGACGAGTGAAAGCCAAGCACCCAAAATGTTAACAGACCAAAAGAATCCTTCGGAATTCGGAAATGAGTTTTGTGGCTTTGCAGAGAATTTCACCCCGAAAATGAGTGCTTTCTCCCTTTGGCCGTTCATCGTTTTTAGAAAGGGAAAAGAATAAAACGGGAAATTACCCTCTGCATTTTTTTTTGGCAAAACGAGAGAGGGAAAAAGAGCGAAATACTCTTGGGTGCTCTTGGCTTTCAATTTTATAGTTAAACCTCTAATCAACTGGTGCTCATTGCAAAGATGCTGTCGAGATTTTTTAAACATTCGATTGTAAAGATTGTTTTAGGATTTTCTAGAAAAATGAAGAACTGAAAACTGAAAATAAAACTTTAGATTGACATCGATTTTATCAAAATATCCATTTTAGAAACTTTAAAAGAAAGCTGAAATTCTTCTTAACGGCCGTAATTCTTCTTAACGGCTTCTTAACGGCCGTAATTCTTCTTAACGGCTTCTTAACGGCCGTAATTCTTCTTAACGGCTTCTTAACGGCCGTAATTCTTCTTAACGGCTTCTTAACGGCCGTAATTCTTCTTAACGGCTTCTTAACGGCCGTAATTCTTCTTAACGGCTTCTTAACGGCCGTAATTCTTCTTAACGGCTTCTTAACGGCCGTAATTCTTCTTAACGGCTTCTTAACGGCCGTAATTCTTCCTAAATTCTTCTCAAATTCTTCTTCTTAACGCTTTAGCGATTACCTCGACCGTGTAATACCTTTTAATATTATCGTAATTAATATTATCGTAATTCTTACCATCAAGCATGCTTTAGAGTCTATTTATAGCCAGATTACAATAGCTGGGAACGTCTACACGAATCAATACACGAAAAAGACTGTAAATGAAAAGATTGCAGTGAAAAGCAGCAAAAGTTAAGCAGAAAAATACTAGATTTTTAAGAAGGTTCGCTACTTTCAAAAAAGTTTATCTAATTTATCTAATATCTAATTTAGTTTTATCTAATTATCTTGACAATGGATTTTTATGGTTTTTAATTCATTTGAAAGCCTGTTTTCTTGCGAAATTTTGTTATTTAATAACAAAATGATGGATTTAGATGACTAAAATTGAATTTCGTGTTTTGCTTCTATTGGAAAAAAGGTTTGTCTGCAAGATCTGGTGCTGAAGTGATTTGTGAGGTGGAAGGCGAAGGAACTGTTGGCAAAACGGTTGCGATCGAGTGTTTCAAACGCTTCAATGACGATGATTTTGATCTTGAAGACAAGAAGTTGAAGTGAAGTTGAAGTGAAGTTGAAGTGAAGTTGAAGTTGACGTTGACGTTGCCGTTGACGTTGCCGTTGAAGTGAGGTTGACGTTGAGGTGAAGTTGAAGTGAAGTTAACGTTGAGGTTGACGTTGTAGTGAAGTTGAAGTGAGGTTAAAGTGAAGTTGAAGACGCATATCAAGAGTTCTTTGATTCAAATGAGCTTGGTACTTCGAGCAGATCCGAAATCTTGCTGATCGATGGCAAAAGGTCGTAGAGAATGACAGACTACGGCAAAAGATCGTAGAGAATGACAGACTATACTTTAAAGAGTGAACATTCTTATTTTTGTTGCTTATTTGTGAATAGAAATTGAATTTTTCTGTAAGTGACAAGCTTTTTAACAACCTTTTCAAAATATTTCAATGTTAATCGTTTTGATTCTTTCTAGAGGTATCTTTTTCTTTTGGATGTGTTTTGAGTGGTGTCCTTGGTGATTCTTCTGATCTTGTTTTGTCGCTATTCAACTCAATGTTTTGTAGTTTTTTTTTCAAAAACGCAGTGCAAAGCAGGGTTTCATTTTTTTTGATATCATTAATCTACTCTTCGAGAACTTGTTTGGATAAAGTTAATCAAAGAAAACCGTCAAGATAAGCTGTTTTAAAATGTCAAAAGATTTAAAGTTTTAAAAGTTTAACAGTTTTGACTCAGCAAAGTCGTTTAACATTTCATTTTGAATCAAAAAAGAGAAGGATCAAAATAAATAAAGAAATCAGAGCAAATCAAAGCAAATAAAGAAAGAAAGAGGGGATTTTCAAGGTAAATCATTTAGAAAACCATCTAAAAATCGTGCTTATCGAGAAATTTTTGAGGATTTTTGAGGATTTCTTTGCTAAACGAAAATCCGATGATGTAAATCGGCTGGAAGCGATAATCCGCTCAATTCCCGGGAGAATAAAATTGTTTTTTTTTTGGAGCTAATCTGTCCGTGGATTGACCAAATATTGAATAGAATGCGAAAATGAAAATTGGAAAAAATGGCGAACTGGACACGTGATTTTTCCTTTCCATTGACGGGTTTATTTGAGAAAATGAAATTTCTCGAAACTTTTATTTGTATTGTTTTTGTGGGGAATTTGTGGGGGAGAAGGAACCAAATTTGTAGAGAAAAGGAACCAAATTCGTGGGGGAAAAGGAACCAAACTTGTAGGGAAAAGCAATGTGTGACGTGTGTGTACTTTCAACGTTCGGTGACGATTGAGATTACATAAAAATTAGGGAACCATGGGAAATGGCATTTGCACTCTGATTTTCCTAAACGTGGGTTTACTTTGAGATATTCTTCTAGTTGGGCGCGTCCTTGGAGCTTAAATGACTCGGGGCTGGGCTCGCGTCGAATCTTGTGCGCAGTCCCGTTGAATCGTCGAATCTTGTGAGCCTTGTGAGCCTTGTGAGCGGGAGGTAGTCAAATGAGCGCCAACAATTGGGCGCCAATCATTTCAGCGCCAACGATTTGGCTCACGCTTATTTCAGCGCCACTCATTTGAGCGCCGTGCCAAAAATGACTGGAAAACAATCATTTGAGCGCCAAATTAAAAAGGCCTAAAAACGTTCATTTCAGCGCGACTAAATTTTAATATTTTTGCTTTCTACGCTGCTTTTGCATGTTTTTTAGGGTTTTGCTTCTGTTTTTACACTTTTTTTTCACTCATTTGACCTAGGGCACGGTAGTAGGCATCAAATGCGCGGAAAAAATTGTTAGATTAGCTCGTATTTAAGGTTTTTTTGATGAAAATGTGTAAATTTGCTAGTTGTATGATATTTTCCCCCAATAGCATGCTTTTTCACCGTTTCTACCTCCCTTGTGAGCCTTGTGAGCCTTGTGAGCCTTGTGAGCCTTGTGAGCCTTGTGAGCCTTGTGAGCCTTGTGAGCCTTGTGAGCCTTGTGAGCCTTGTGAGCCTTGTGAGCCTTGTGAGCCTTGTGAGCCTTGTGAGCCTTGTGAGCCTTGTGAGCCTTGTGAGCCTTGTGAGCCTTGTGAGCATTGTGAGCCTTGTGAGCCTTGTGAGCCTTGTGAGCCTTGTGAGCCTTGTGAGCCTTGTGAGCCTTGTGAGCCTTGTGAGCCTTGTGAGCCTTGTGAGCCTTGTGAGCCTTGTGAGCCTTGTGAGCCTTGTGAGCATTGTGAGCCTTGTGAGCATTGTGAGCCTTGTGAGCCTTGTGAGCAATCCCTCTGCAGATCGCATCCGAGAGGTTACTTATAAGCCAAGAATAAATATCAGTCAACTTGGGGAATTTGTGGGGGAGAAGGAACCAAATTTGTAGAGAAAAGGAATGTGTGGCGTGTGTGTACTTTTAACGTTCGGTGACGTGTGTGTACTTTTTAAAAACTTCTAACAATCTTTTCTAAAACGTATAAACTTTTAAAAGCTATCATAAGCGATAGGAAAAGAGTTGCGATCGTTTTTTGAAAGTTTACACACTTTCGAAAACCAGGTAAAGTTCAAAAGACTTAAAGAGAGAGTAAAGAAAAACTTTCAAAGCCAATTTTTGACTGCTTCTTCCGAATCGAAGTGTTCTCCCGCAAGCGCAATCCTTTTGCATAAAACAAATGCAATACACATTATATTTTTTCAAATTTCAAATGGACTACGCGTTGTTGGCCAGAATTTTTTGCTCTAATGGTTTCACCCGAGAATTTCTGCCTTGAGGATAGCAACAATACTGGAACCAAACAAGCTCTTTTTGGTGTTTTGAACAAATTTTGGGCAATCCATAGAAGTTATAAAAGCTCGGTGAAACAGATTCTGACAAACGATGATTCACTGATCCAAAATGCGTCCAATTTTACTTCTTCTCCTAGAATTTACGTTGATTTCTGCGATTGTGGCGTACGCAACAAAGCATGCAATTTATTTTGTCAATTTTTTTGCAATTTTGTCAACAAAGCATGCAATTTATCTGTTTATCAAACAACTGTCCGTCATTCTGTCATTTATTTGTCAAAGTTGCGTTTATCGGTTTACGTGTCTGTGTTGCCAAAATGACATCTATTTTTAATCTATTTTTGGGGTCAATTACAAAACATTGCCTGCTAAATCGTGACCCGCACCCCCGATCGCACTTTTATTGCGCAAGAAAAGAAACATTGCAACAGAAAAGTCACAAAAATCGCCTTTCTTTCATCCTTTCGCCTTCCTAAATCGATTTTTACAATGTCCAAATCTTCAATATCCAAATCTTCAATGTCCAAATCCTCCAATCTTTTTTCTCAGCTATTAAAACTTTCTCAAAACATTAGTCCCTCGGTTCAAACGAACAATGATTTCATTTCGATGACACTAACCGCTTTTCGATCCGAGAAACCATTGTTTGACGAAGCGAATCGCTCAAAAGTTGTCGATGTCTTGCAGAAATCGTTACCACTTTTCGAACCAGCTTATCGACAGTTTGCTATCGGAATGAATGTGGATCGGCGACAGAAAGCACAAATGTCGCGCTCTGGACTTGAATTCATTGTCGATGAAATGAAAGAAACGTCAACTTTGCACTCTCAATTTGTCTCAATCCTTGAGAGCGAACCCATTAAAATAATCGAAAGGTTCATTGAAAACACATCTGGAAGTGAGCCTGAAAATGTGACATTGGAAGAAATCGATTACAGCAATATTCCCAACACTCATTACTGGTGGTTCTACAAAGAAGATGATGAAGAAGAATGATGAAGAAGAATGATTTTCGCTTGTTTTCATTTCTGACTCATTGAAAATCCGGTACAATAGAGTTATATCGAAAAAGTTGGAACCTTTTACTTGTTTAGTGTTACCTGTTACAGTTTAAGCTGCTTCTCTAAGCTTTAAGCTGCTTCTCTAAAATCTCTATGAGACAATCTACTCGTTTTGAAACACAAAATTGAGCTTTTATTGATATAGTCATACTGTGCCCAACTTATTTTCATTGTTCTTTTTTTGCCATCAATTAATCGCGGCCGGGTGACGATAAAAATTTTTTTTACGGCAACCACCTGTTTTTTTTGATTTTAATATCGCTGATTTTATTATAAAAAGAATAAAAATCACCCGGCTAGAGTGATTTGATGGGTTTACAAATTTTTGGAGACGCTGGAAGACACTGCAAGTCTTGGAGACACTGCAAGGCTTGGAGACACTGCAAGGCTTGGAGACACTGCAAGGCTTGGAGACACTGCAAGGCTTGGAGAAAAACAAGATCATCACTCATCAGACACCTCAGCACAGTCTAGATCGATTGAGTTTTAATTGCAGATAAATTTAAAAACAAAATAAAAAGCACAAAAAAACAATAAAAATAAATTGTTAATCTATAATTCTTCCTCTTGCTCACTTTCATCTTCGCTCAAGTACAGCAGTTCCTCAAATCGGCTTCCTATCTTATCAATTTCCAGCGCATCTTCACCAGAAGTGACTGGATCTCCTCCACCAGGAGAAGTGACTGGATCTCCTCCACCAGGAGCATTGACTGGATCTCCTCCACCAGGAGAAGTGACTGGATCTCCTCCACCGTAGGACGTCTTCAGCGCTTGACACAATTAGATCTGATTGACACAATTAGATCTTTTTTCCATTTGTGGTCGCTTGTGGTTTTAGTTTTCTCAAATAAGTGCCTTTTAGCTGAGGTGTCTGATGAGTGACGATCTTGTTTTTCTCCAAGCCTTGCAGTGTCTCCGAAAATTTGTAAACCCCCCTTTAAGCTGCTTCTCTAAAATATCTATGAGACAATATACTCGTTTTGAAACACAAAATTGAGCTTTTGTTGTTATAGCCATACTGTGCCCAACTTATTTTCATTGTTTGCCATTGTTGTTCTTGTTTCTTTTGTTCTTGTTTCTGCCATCAATCTCCAAGTTCATTTGAATTCACTTTTTATGCTTTCTGATTGATTTGAGTACTTATTTTGTTATTGAATAAATCAATTTCAGACAAATGGGTAACACCTGTCAACTTGGGATCAAACCGATGTGTAGAAATGGAAAGAAACGGTCAATCCTAACTGGGAACCCCTCCTAAGGCTTATAAGGGTACTGTAGAAAGTGAAAGGGTATTAGAATTTATCAACCATCATTCCATGCCTGACAACGCAACGCTTAATTGTGCTAACATTTCTCTTTGTTGCCCGAGTTTATCTAAAGGTAATTTAGCCAAATCTCGGTAAGAACACAAATATGAAAATATTTAGTGTCAATCATACAGTCATCAAAAAAAAAGTCTTGCACCATTGTCTCCCAAAGGCTTAAACCATTAAAGGTTATAAGCGTTTCAGGGAAAACAGCTAATTCTATATTTTTGCAACTTATTCTATTGGGTTGGGGAGAATGAGTCGGCGCCGAAATTGAAAGAAACTTTTTGCACCCATAAAACCTTCTTTAAATACACGTTTTGTTTCATCAAAATGGTCGACTATTTCTTTACAAAATGGCTTTTGAGAGATTCCACAAAGCTTTTCTTTTTTGGGATTTTATGGATTCCCAAACACAGCTAATCAAAATGACAAAAAGTCCGACTCATTGCTTGAAGAGTTTCTTCCACATAAACCTCCTTTGGTGTTTATATAAAAAAGATAGAGCACACTCAATTACATAAGTTACCAAATTTTCAGGAAGATCCCTCCAACCGTTTACTCTAGATGACAGTTTATCGATTTTGTGAAAAAATGATCCTTTGTTGAGTTGAGGCGCTGTTTGAGTTCTCTTTTAAATATTATTTTTGTAGAGAATTAGTTACCCTTCTACGGATATCAAACGCATATCATTTGACAAAGTCTGCTATAAGTTTTAGAAATTTCTTTCATTCGAGGCGCCGACTCATTCTCCCCAACCCAATATATTTTTGGTCTAGTTTCATTATATATTATCCATTTTTGTTGCAAGCGAATTCTTTTGAAGTAAAAAGAAGTTTTATTAGAGGTACCCGGTTTAAATGGTAGGTCGGATGTTTTTAAACAAAATTCTTGCATCATCATTGTATTCTGTCTTCCAATGAACTGGCAAGGGGAAGAGTTGACTGATATTTATTCTTTAAATGTTCATGTAATAAGAAAAGACAACACAAATTATGAGCATTATTGATTATAAGCAAAAAAAAGGATCAAAAGGATCAAAAGGATCATAAGGCTTTGTCTACTCATTACTTTTCCGACTTATCATTGTTATTATCCTCCAAATAATCAGCATAATCACTCAACAAAATGCTCATCATCAAACGGCAATAATCGGAATCTTGTTTCAGAGCATTTGTTGTGGCAAAGGTATTCTGATTAAAGGTTGATCGACTGTGACAGATTTGTAAATTGAGACCATCCAAGCCCAAGAGTTGACCAGTTCTCTCAAGTGCTACATTCAGTGGTGGAGTGTTTGTCACCTGAAAACAACTTTCCTTGATGATGAGCTTTAGACCAATGCACTAGATTTTGAATTTACGTCAAGAATTTTATTATCCTTTTGGAAAGGAAAGAGTAAAGGGTTGGGCTTTCGATCCTTTCCCCCCTCAGTAAAGTAGTTTTTAAGTCAAAGGCTTGTTTAACCTGAATTCTTTGTTGATACTTCTCATAGCCGCCTTGATTCTTGAAAATAGTGCTGATCGTGGTCTTTCCGGGTCTCTCCATTACCACACACATTTCATTATTTGGAAGATAATAAGTCTTTCGATGCATCACTTCTTGAACACCATTCTGAAAATGATTTATGAAATGATTTATGACAACGATAAGACAAGCTTTCATAGTTTATGTCTAAGTTTTTCAGCAGGATCATTCCTAGAGCAGGATCATTCCTAGAGCAAGATCATTCCTAGAGCAGGATCATTCCTAGAGCAGGATCATTCCTAGAGCAGGATCATTCCTAGAGCAGGATCATTCCTAGAGCAGGATCATTCCTAGAGCAGGATCATTCCTAGAGCAGGATCATTCCTAGAGCAGGATCATTCCTAGAGCGGATCATTCCTAGAGCAGGATCATTCCTAGAGCAGGATCATTCCTAGAGCAGGTCATTCCTAGAGCAGGATCATTCCTAGAGCAGGATCATTCCTAGAGCAGGTCTTCCTAGAGCAAAATCTCCAGACCAGGATCAGAAAGAAAGGGGGTAAGCTAATGGATAAAACTTGCGCTTGGTTTTTGAAACCCTACCGCGGTACCGCCATTTGAGTAGCTTACCGCCATTTGAACACACCTCAGCTATCATATTAACTTCACAAACATCAGTCAGTCTGCCTTGATTGACAACATTGCTTGGAAGCTCTCCTAGATAGAATTGAAGAGGGCAATGAGCCATGAACTCTTCTCCATGTTTCCGGTAGTGATAAAGTGCCAGATAGTCATCAGAGAACTTCAATTTCTTTTTTGCCACGATGTTTCCAATCTTTTTCAGATCTTTGTTGATGTCATTCAAAAAGCTTGAAAAAGTGCTTGGATCGTTGAAATTCAGCTGTCGTCCGGCTGGAAAAAGTTTGCTTACAAAGTTAAGATTATCAAAGTTAGGATTATCAGTTTGGCAAACATATCAGCTTGGCAAACAAGTCTTTTCGCCTTTTTTTGGCACTTTCATTTAGAAATGACACACTCATCAATTGATTTGCTTGCTACGCTGAAAAACTACGGTTTGCTTCAAATAGAAAATGTTTATTGCTCGTTTTCCTACCTCTTCCAGCAAATTCGAATGTACACTACTGGACAATGATATTTGAATATGATATTTGACAAAAAGATCCTCACTTTCGCGTGTCTGTAACATTAATACAAACGTCTTTTAACACTACTGTTCTATACATTAATACAAACGTCTTTTCACATCTCTTCGATATCTTGAGAAATTTACAAAATAGTAAAAACGCGCATTCATAACTGGACAACCCAATAAAGAAACAAACTGTATAATAATTGGTGTATTAATCTTTTCTAAACGCAAACATACAAAAAGGCAAAAAGACTTTCTTGCCAGCCTAATATGCCAGCCTAATATGCCAGCCTAATCTGCCAGCCTAATATGCCAGCCTAATATGCCAGCCTAATAAGCCAGCCTAATCTGCCAGCCTAATATGCCAGCCTAATATGCCACTTAATATCAGCCTAATCTGCCAGCCTAAACTGGTTAAAACAGTTTTCAAAACTCACAATTTCTCTCAGCCGCCACCACCTCTACAAGCGACATAAACTTTCCAGGCTCGGTTTCCGGAATACCCAATTTCCCGGCCAATCTCTCCGCGATGCTCACCGTCTCTCTATCATAACCAGCCGCTCCTCCAAACACATTGTTGACTCTAGCTCGATCCCTTGGAGACATGTTCTTCAAATATTTGTGTGTTTCGTGATCATTTCCCAGACATGTTCTCAATTGATCCCTATTTCTGATTCTCGCCAATCCTTGCACGTTTTGAACGGTGAATTCGGTTCTAAATAAAGAAATAAATGAATACATTTGTAAACCATTCAAACCATTCAAATACCATTCAAATTTTAGCTTGAAAATGACTCAATTATGCTAACACTTCTTCTAATTGTTCCAGATTAAAACTTTTGCAATAGTGTCAGCTCCGAGCCAAACTGATATTTGAGTTACTATTGTTATTATTGAATGATTTGTCTATTGTTATGCAAATGTGTTCTCCCCTGTGCTTATCCCTTTTATTGCCGAGAAGGGGAGATCCTTGGCATTGCCTAGGAGGACAGTGAGGAGCCTAGAAGGACAGTGAGGAGCCTAGGAGGACAGTGAGGAGCCTAGGAGGACAGTGAGGAGCCTAGGAGGACAAGTGAGACTCTCATTTGGAGTCCCCCCTTCCCCTTACACTCATTTCTAATCTATTCATCTTATTGTATTACTGTAAATAAAGATACGTATCTTCCGGGTCTATGCAACTGCAGTACAACTCATTTCACAGGGACTCTCCTCTAATACGAGTTGAGTTGAGTTGGAGGAGTTGAGTTGGGTTGTCGGGGTGTTAGAGATGGTGGGATATCAAAAGGGATCCACTCTCTTTAACTTAACCCAAATTCTAGTCCACATCCGTTTATACCTAGGAACGAATAATAGTTCGATAAAGTTTTTACCGGTGATTTGGATTTGCTCGTTGAGTATGTCCCTTCCCGTCTGTCAGCAATACAGTGCGCCCTTTGCGGCCACCAATCTTCATGCCAAAGTCCTGAGTGTTTGAGAAGAAATGATTCGGATCCTCCATTCGATTCAATGTTCGAACAATCTTTGACTTTGCCTGTATACCCCCATCACCTTTATTTGCGTCGACGAACTTTTGAAATGATTGTTTTGCCTGTGCATCAGTCATTTGATTTGCGATTTCCCCGATTCTTTGTTCTTGGAATTTGTTGATGACTCCGGCTGCGGTTTTTGGTTGCATCAAAGTGTTTGTGAAAAAGAGAGTGCTGATCGAGAACTGCAATAAATCCAAAGCAGTCAGCTCTTTCTTCAACGCTTTTTCCACCAAATTCACAACATTCATCAAGAAAAAGAATGAGTCAATGGAAAGTGAAGTGACCATGAGTGATGTAGCCAAAAGTCTTTGTGATTGAGTGAAAATTCGTCCTTGCGCCGCACCAGCAGCTAGACGAGCATTCGCTAAGGCAGTCACAAAGTGAAGAGGAGCTGCGAGAATGGATAACATCAAAACAATACTTTCCAAATCAGTAAGGCTTTCATTATGATTGTATTTGTCGACAAGTCTTTGCCCAGCTCTCCCCAAGCCATAGACTGCACTTGTGCCGGTTGTTCCCATTAAGATGGGACCACTGATGAGTCCAGCCGGGGTGATTAGAGAGGCCAAACCAACTGTGATTCCAACTGCGGTAAGAGTGACGTCGAAAATTCTCCCAACTCTTGAGCTCAAATCACACGCTGGGGTTGTTCCAAATTGAAGTGCCGGGTCTTTATCGGGATCAAAGTCAAATTGATTTTTTTCTGAGCTGCTGTAGTATCCATACTTCGGGAAACAGTATTTAAGCATGGGCAATCGATTCTGCGTTTTCCAATCCTCCCAACTTTGATACACTCGACACATCGGATCAATGTATCTCATGTAGTAACTGTCATTGACTTTTTGCCATAAAAGTGAGAAAATTGGAACAGGGAATTCTTTATCACCTTCTTTACAAAAAATGAATCTGAAACCGATCATGAACTGTTTTTCGGGAGCTTTCAGCCAGACTTCATGAATAACTTTGTAGATTTTCCCTGCAGTTTCTCTTTGTTCACTCGTGTAAGCATCTTCAATTTCCTCCTTTTCTTCTTGTGGTGGGCCGAAAAGAGCAAAACAGATTTTGATGATTCTCAAGCTTTCACTCAAATCCGTAACATCGTGAAATTGAGCACCATCGAATTGCAGATAGTAGAATTTCTGTGATTGAGCGGCCGTTTCTTTCCATTTCTTCACATCGTCTTGATCCCATGTTGACAAGTATTCACCGCCAAGAGTGTTACCCATTTGTCTGAAATTTATTTATTTATTTAATAGCAAGATAAGTACTCAAATCAATCAGAAAGCATAAAAAGTGAATTCAAATGAACTTGGAGATTGATGGCAGAAACAAGAACAACAATGGCAAACAATGAAAATAAGTCCGGCACAGTATAGCTATATCAACAAAAGCTCAATTTTGTGTTTCAAAACGAGTATATTGTCTCATAGATATTTTAGAGAAGCAGCTTAAAGGGGGGGTTTACAAATTTTCGGAGACACTGCAAGGCTTGGAGAAAAACAAGATCGTCACTCATCAGACACCTCAGCTAAAAGGCACCTATTTGAGAAAACTAAAACCACAAGCGACCACAAATGGAAAAAAAGATCTAATTGTGTCAAGCGCTGAAGACGTCCTACGGTGGAGGAGATCCAGTCACTTCTCCTGGTGGAGGAGATCCAGTCACTTCTCCTGGTGGAGGAGATCCAGTCACTTCTGGTGAAGATGCGCTGGAAATTGATAAGATAGGAAGCCGATTTGAGGAACTGCTGTACTTGAGCGAAGATGAAAGTGAGCAAGAGGAAGAATTATAGATTAACAATTTATTTTTATTGTTTTTTTGTGCTTTTTATTTTGTTTTTAAATTTATCTGCAATTAAAACTCAATCGATCTAGACTGTGCTGAGGTGTCTGATGAGTATCTTGTTTTTCTCCAAGCCTTGCAGTGTCTCCAAGCCTTGCAGTGTCTCCAAGCCTTGCAGTGTCTCCAAGCCTTGCAGTGTCTCCAAGCCTTGCAGTGTTCAAGCCAGTGTCTCAAGCCTTGCAGTGTCTCAAGCTTGCAGTTCAGCCTTTGTCTCCAAGCCTTGCAGTGTCTCCAAGCCTTGCAGTGTCTCCAAGCCTTGCAGTGTCTCCAAGCCTTGCAGTGTCTCCAAGACTTGCAGTGTCTCCAAGCCTTCCAGCGTCTTCCAGCGTCTCCAAAAATTTGTAAACCCATCAAATCACTCTAGCCGGGTGATTTTTATTCTTTTTATAATAAAATCAGCGATATTAAAATAAAAAAACAGGTGGTTGCCGTAAAAAATTTTTTTATCGTCACCCGGTCGCGATTAATTGATGGCAAAAAAAGAACAATGAAAATAAGTCCGGCACAGTATTGCTATATCAACAAAAGCTTAATTTTGTGTTTCAAAACGAGTAGATTGTCTCATAGATATTTTAGAGAAGCAGCTTAAAGCTTAGAGAAGCAGCTTAAACTGTAACAGGTAACACTAAACAAGTAAAAGGTTCCAACTTTTTCGATATAACTGTATTGTACCGGATTTTCAATGAGTCAGAAATGAAAACAAGCGAAAATCATTCTTCTTCATCATTCTTCTTCATCATCTTCTTTGTAGAACCACCAGTAATGAGTGTTGGGAATATTGCTGTAATCGATTTCTTCCAATGTCACATTTTCAGGCTCACTTCCAGATGTGTTTTCAATGAACTTTTCGATTATTTTCATGGGTTCGCTCTCAAGGATTGCGACAAATTGAGAGTGCAAAGTTGACGTTTCTTTCATTTCATCGACAATGAATTCAAGTCCAGAGCGCGACATTTGTGCTTTCTGTCGCCGATCCACATTCATTCCGATAGCAAACTGTCGATAAGCTGGTTCGAAAAGTGGTAACGATTTCTGCAAGACATCGACAACTTTTGAGCGATTCGCTTCGTCAAACAATGGTTTCTCGGATCGAAAAGCGGTTAGTGTCATCGAAATGAAATCATTGTTCGTTTGAACCGAGGGACTAATGTTTTGAGAAAGTTTTAATAGCTGAGAAAAAAGATTGGAAGATTTGGATATTGAAGCTTTGGATATTGAAGATTTGGACATTTTAAAAATCGATTTAGGAAGGCGAAAGAATGAAAGAAAGGCGACTTTTGTGACTTTTCTGTTGCAATGTTTCTTTTCCTGCGCAATAAAAGTGCGATCGGGGGTGCGGGTCACGCTTTAGCAGGCAATGTTTTGTAATTGACGTCATTTAGATGTCATTTTGGCAACACAGACATTTGGCAAACATTTTAGCAACACAGATGTGATTTTGGCAACACAGACACGTAAACCGATAAACGATAAACGCAACTTTGACACAGTTGTTTGATAAACAACTGTTGCTTTGTTGACAAATGCTTTGTTAACAAACAGTTCTAGCTAAGAGGTATAAATGCGAGAAAATTTGGTTCTTTTTATTCATGAATGGGTCGTTGTTGTGTTTTAGCCATATTGGAATCACCAACTCGTAATATGGATCGCTTCTTGATCTCTTCTTCTTCTTCTTCTTCTTGAACAAGAATATCTGATTGATGTCTCACTCCTTGTCAACTCACTCACCTGGTAAAGTTGAACGAAAAGATTTCGATAGAATTTTGTCACAAAAAGAGCGATGCGGCAATCTGCGGAAGAATGCAAAGTGGTGATCATTAGGGCATCGGAAAAAAGTTTCTAAAATGAAACATCGTGTAAATAGAGTTTTAAATAGCTACTTGTTTTTTTTGCTTTTTGCTTTTTGAGAGTCTGTAGCTTTCTAGAGATAGCGCATAGGATAAAAAAAATCTGTAGCTCTGTAGCTTTCCAGAAATTTGCCCTTCATGCAAGAATTTATAAAATTTCAATGTAAACGCTTCAGTTTCAAATAGCTGTAAAAACTTTTCGAAAAGAGATATCTCAAAACGGTTTTTACCAATCGATCCGTCTTGAATTCAGCTTTAGGATGAGCTATAAAACGTCAAGATTGGACAAATTTAAGGTACTCTCCCAAAAAATCGGAAACGACTTTTCCCTCAACCCAATAGTATTTTAGTAGGCGTAACGAGAAAGATTGAAATGCAATGAAATATTTGAAAACACAAAACTCCATTTCTCTCACCATATTTCGTTCGATTCCATTTCATTTCATTTCTATATTTTTTTTCTTTTCTATAAATCGTTTTCAGGATGGTGTTCAAGAAGTGATGCAGCGAAAGACTTATTATCTTCCAAATAATGAAATGTGTGTGGTAATGGAGAGACCCGGAAAGACCACGATCAGCACTATTTTCAAGAATCAAGGCGGCTATGAGATGTATCAACAAAGAATTCAGGTTAAACAAGCCTTTAACTTAAAAACTACTTTACTGAGGGGGAAAGGATCGAAGGCCCAACCCTTTACTCTTTCCTTTCCAAAAGGATAATCAAATTCTTAACGTAAATTCAAAGTCTAGTGCATTGGTCTAAAGCTCATCATCAAGGAAAGTTGTTTTCAGGTGACAAACACTCCACCACTGAATGTAGCACTTGAGAGAACTGGTCAACTCTTGGGCTTGGATGGTCTCAATTTACAAATCTGTCACAGTCGATCAACCTTTAATCAGAATACCTTTGCCACAACAAAAGCTCTGAAACAAGATTCCGATTATTACCGTTTGATGATGAGCATTTTGTTGAGTGATTATGCTGATTATTTGGAGGATAATAACAATGATAAGTCGGATGAGTAATGAGTAGACAAAGCCTTATTTGATCCTTTTTTTGCTTATAATCAATAATGCTCATAATTTGTATTGTCTTTTCTTATTACATGGACATTTAAAAAATAAATATCACTCAACTCTTCCCTTTGCCAGTTCATTCGAAGACGATTGAGCTTACATAAAAATTAGGGAAGCATGGGAAATGGCATTTGCACTCTGATTTTCCTAAACGTGGGTTTACTTTGAGACATTCTTCTAGTTGGGCGCGTCCTTGGAGGTTAAATGACTCTGGACACTCTGGACAAAGCCTTATTTGATCCTTTTTTTGCTTATAATCAATAATCCTTGGAGCTTAAATGGCTCGGGGCAAAGCCATATTTAGGGCTGGGCTCGCGTCGAATCTTGTGAGCCTTGTGAGCCTTGTGAGCCTTGTGAGCCTTGTGAGCCTTGTGAGCCTTGTGAGCCTTGTGAGCCTTGTGAGCCTTGTGAGCCTTGTGAGCCTTGTGAGCCTTGTGAGCCTTGTGAGCCTTGTGAGCCTTGTGAGCCTTGTGAGCCTTGTGAGCCTTGTGAGCCTTGTGAGCCTTGTGAGCCTTGTGAGCCTTGTGAGCCTTGTGAGCAATCCCTCTGCAGATCGCATCCGAGAGGTTACTTATAAGCCAAGAATAAATATCAGTCAACTTGGGGAATTTGTGGGGGAGAAGGAACCAAATTTGTCAAGAAAATGAACCAAATTTCTAGAGAAAAGGAATGTGTGACGTGTGTGTACTTTTAACGTTCGGTGACGTGTGTGTACTTTTTAAAAACTTTAACAATCTTTTCTAAAATCTTATAAACAATCTTATAAACCTTTAAAAGCTATCATAGGCGATAGGAAAAGAGTTGCGATCGTTTTTTAAAAGTTTACACACTTTAGAAAAGCTCACAGGTAAAGTTCAACATTGCGTTAAAGTTTTGTAGTTTCATTTTGTGAAGAGAATCATTTTTAAAATCATATTTTATACTTTATCACAAACTATTTATACCAGTAAAAGAGTCGTTTCAACAGAAAACAAAAAAAGTTTGTCATATCACAGAAGTTGTTTCGATGAAAAGCATCCTCATTCGTTTACAACTCGTCTTTCTTACTCTGAAAATTTTTCAATCATTATTATCGTTTTCGTAATGTTTAATCGTTTGATTGTAGAGTTGTAAAGTTGATTTTAAAGCTGGCAAAATATAGCTGTTAGACTATAGTAGAGAATGGAATAAAGAGTGCGGCAGAATGACGTACCGTAAACACTATAATAGTACCCGATCCCCCTCGTACAGTCGCGTGGTCGCAAAAGTTTTAATATTTCATTTTTTTCAAAGCGCCCGTACTTTCAAAAAATGCGTCTTTGGTAGCAAAAAATAGCCCTGAATTTCAGCTATTTTTTAGTATCTAAACGAGCATTGTAGCATAAACCAGTGTCGAGAAAAACTCGTTCAAAGCTAGACTACGCAACACTCCGCACCGTCATTATGGGGATGGGGTCCAATTAGCTTTGGAGGCGTTTTTCTCGATACTGGTTTATGCTACAATGCGCGCTTAGGTATCAAAAAATAGCCCTGAATTTCAGCTATTTTTTGATACCTAAACGAGCATTGTAGCATAACCTAGTGTCGAGAAAAACTTGTTCAAAGCTAGACTACGCAACGCTCCGCACTGTCATTATGGGGGTGGGGTCCAATTACAGTATTTACGGTAATCAAAGGGACGTTGACGATCAGTAACTGATTGATTCTTGAGTTTCTAAAAGATGCGCTTATGATTTTTAAAACGCATCTCTAGGGAGCTGGTCAAAAATAGGTCAATACGGCAAAAATAGCCCTCCGCAGTGAAGTTTCTATGTGTTTCTTATTCTTATTGAATGCAGAATAAAATCATCTACATCTTGCATACTTTCGGATCACTTAAAACATAATTAATGTCAAGAAAAGCTCAGTTAACCTCTTTTCTAAGCCGTGCCAAACTACGCAACACTCCAAACTGATCTAATCAAATTCTAAACCCTTTAACCCCATTCTGACTGACCTTCTTCTTCGAATCCTTTCCCTTCTTCTCCTCTTTCTTATCCTCTTTCTTTTCCTTCTTCTCCTTATCATCCTTCTTCTTATCCTTCTTCTCATCTTTACTTTTCTTCTCTTCTTTCTTTTCTTTCTTTTCTTTTTTCTCTTCCTTTTCCTTCTTTTCTTTCTTCTCTTCTTTCACTTCTTTCTTCTCTTTCTTCTCTTCTTTTTCTTTCTTTTCTTTCTTTTCTTCCTTCTTCTTCTCATCCTTCTTCACTGATGATGATTCAGTGTTCTGAAAAGTATTTTATCAGTATTTTTGTTGATTGAATTGATAGAGAAATTGATTATAGATCAAAAGTGATTAGTCAAGCTATTTTAGAAAATTAGGTAATTGAATAAGCAACTTAAGTAAGTGAAATCAACTTTTGAAACCAACATTTGAAATCAACAAAAGTAAGTTTAAAAAATGAATTTCCAAAGGATCAAAAAAGACTAAAGCTAACACTGAAAGACTAAAGCTAACACTGAAAGACTAAAGCTAACACTGAAAGACTAAGCTAACACTGAAAGACTAAGCTAACACTGAAAGACTAAGCTAACACTGATCCAAGAATTCTGAGCTAACACTGAAAGACTAAGCTAAACTGATCAGCTAAATTAAGCATCGAAGAACAAGATTGATGATATCTTTTTCTTTCAAACCTTTCCAGAAACCTCAGTCCATTCTTTTTGTGCTCGAGCCATTGCGTCAATGATTTGCGGGACGAGTGGATAGAAGTATTTGTTGTTTTTGTAGCGCTTTTCGTTGTTTGTGCTTAACGGTGAGCCGTTAGAGTCTAAAAATTGATTGATAAGTTCATTGATAAGTTGAAATATTTGATAAATAAAGTTGGATTTTGATAATTCAATATTCTGATAAGTATTTTGATAAATAAAGGATTCAATGGATAGATTTGAATCTGGTTTTTGTAAGCATTAAAAGCAAATTCTATTTATGCACACCTAACTCACTAAAATAGAAGAGTTTGTGTTTTTCTGAGTAGGGCCCAGTTTCACCATCACTTAATACACCTTATGAAGCTAATACAGTGTATGAGCTTCATAAGCTTATTAGCTATTAGGTTGGCAAGTTATAAACGATCGTTTTTGGCGTAATGTGTTTTCTGAAGTGCTTATCCAATCGGCTTATCCAATCGGCTTATCCAATCGGCTTATCCAATCGGCTTATCTAATCGGCTTATCCAATCGGCTTATCTAATCGGCTTATCCAATCAAAAAACGGTTTGCTTGATTCAAAAGCCCTATCCTTAATCTACAAAATGGCTTTTTTGAATTTTTGAAAAATCTTTTATTTTAGAACTTTTTCAGGCATTTTAATGTAAGAGTTGAAAATCCTGGTTTCTAGCATTAGCTAATATATTTCTAGCAGCTAATATATTTTTGAGTGATTGCATACTTTTTAAAATAAAACGCTTCATCAATTACATAGTTTCCCAAAATTTCAGAACAATCCAATCGATCGAACCGTTCTCTTTCTTTTAATCTTTTTTTCTTTAATCTTGCTTAAATTCAAACGAAAATGATCCAAATGATTCAAATGATCTAACTTGCCAACCTAATAGATCATTTGAATCATTTGAATCATTTGAATCATTTGGATCATTTGAATCATTTGAACCATTTGAATCATTTGAATCATTTGGATCATTTGGATCATTTGAATCATTTGGATCATTTGAATCATTTGAACCATTTGAATCATTTGAATCATTTGGATCATTTGAATCATTTGAATCATTTGAACCATTTGGATCATTTGAACCATTTGAATCATTTGGATCATTTGGATCATTTGAATCATTTGGATCATTTGAATCATTTGAATCATTTGAATCATTTGGATCATTTGGATCATTTGGATCATTTGAATCATTTGGATCATTTGAATCATTTGAACCATTTGAATCATTTGAATCATTTGAATCATTTGAATCATTTGAATCATTTGAATCATTTGAATCATTTGAATCATTTGAATCATTTGAATCATTTGAATCATTTGGATCATTTGGATCATTTGAATCATTTGGATCATTTGAATCATTTGAATCTTAATACCTACCGTAAATACTGTAATAGTAGCCCACCCCTCTCGTTCAGTCGCGTAGCCACAAAAGTTTTAGTATTTCATTTTTTTCAAAGCGCCCGTACTTTCAAAAAAATGCGTCTTTGGTATCAAAAATAGCCCTGAATTTCAGCTATTTTTTGATACCTAAGCGCGCATTGTAGCACAAGCCAGTGTCGAGAAAAACGCGTCCAAAGCTAGACCACGCAACACTCCGCACCGTCATTATGGGGGTGGAGTACTTTAGTTAGTAACTACTTTAGTTAGTAGTTATTGGGTTGACAGGTTGTTCCAAAGTCTCTCCTTGACTTGTCTTTAGTCTAACTTGGCTTGACTCTTGGCCTAAAAGGCAGACCAAAGTCAAAATGATGACCGATGCATAATTCGATCTTGTCAACATCAATTTAAAACCAACTTGGCTTGACTCTTGGCTTAGTAGACAAAGAAAAGTCAGAGCAAAGTCAAAATGATGTTCAAAGCTAGACTACGCAACACTCCGCACCGTCATTATGGGGGTGGGGTCCAATTAGCTTTGGAGGCGTTTTTCTCGATACTGGTTTATGCTACAATGCGCGCTTAGGTATCAAAAAATAGCCCTGAATTTCAGCTATTTTTTGATACCTAAATGAGCATTGTAGCATAAACCAGTGTCGAGAAAAACTCGTTCAAAGCTAGGCTACGCAACACTCCGCACCGTCATTATGGGGGTGGGGTCCAATTACAGTATTTACGGTAATACCTATTAGGCTAATACAGTGATGGTGAAACCGGGTCCAGAGCTGAAATTCAGAACAATTTCACCCAATAACCTAATACATTACTAAGCCAGGATCTAAATATTCAAAAACTTATTTATATTCAAAGCTTTTTATATTCAAAGCTTTGTCCAATATTCATCTTCAAAAACCCTTACTAAATACCTAGTAAATTGCTAATCAAAGATCTAAATGTGAAAAAAAAAAAACGACAACGAAACGACAAGGAAACGCAAAATGTCAAACACTATCTTGTAAACGGAGCAAATGCAATGAAAATAACCCGGGGAAACATCTCTCTTTGTGTTTTTTTTTCTTTCTTTCCTTTGTTTATCAGAAGAATTTACTCCCGAATTCCGGAGCCACGTCCCAAAGAATGTAATAAAATAAGGAGATAAGGGAAATCCACCTATCCACACACCAACAATAAAAATCGGGAAAGCAAAAACTGAGCTCAGAAAGGGTTAATTTGAACAAAGATCACACAAAAACTGTGAATTAGATTGTTTAGCTTCTCTTTAAATGTATTTCTAGGATTTTGAATGTATTTCTAGGATTTTAAATGTATTTCTAAGGCTTTAAATGTATTTCTAAGGCTTTAAATGTATTTCTAAGGCTTTAAATGTATTTCTAAGGCTTTAAATATATTTCTTAAGGCTTTAAATGTATTTTTAAGGCTTTAAATGTATTTCTAAGCCTTTAAACATATTTCTTAAGGCTTTAAATGTATTTCTAAGGCTTTAAATATATTTCTTAAGGCTTTAAATGTATTTCTAAGGCTTTAAATGTATTTCTAAGCCTTTAAATATATTTCTAAGGCTTTAAATGTATTTCTAAGGCTTTAAATATATTTCTTAAGGCTTTAAATGTATTTCTAAGCCTTTAAATATATTTCTAAGGCTTTAAATGTATTTCTAGGACTTAAAGAACAAGATTAAGACTGGACTTGACTTGACTTTAAGACTTGACTTCAACGATTGACTAGTGCTGATTCAAGGGCTTGTAAAATGAGTTGTATAAGTCCTATTGGAAAGTTTTTAATAGGGAAATGTAGCCAAGATTAACGGCTACAATTCCCTTATATAACACTTGGTACTTTAAAGTAAATTAAGCGTGCACTACCTCACCAAAACGTTGTCCGGATAATTTTGAGACACTGCGCTTAATGCATCTTTTGGGCTTTCTAAGAAAATAAATAGTTAATCTTTTTTATTTTATTCATATGTTTATCGTCTAATTATTCATTTATAAATGAAAATTTCAAAAAAAAGTGACTTTTAGAAGGACGATAAGACTTTTCTGCCAAACCAATCTACAGAATGGTCCAGAATGGCAACCCATTTTCAGAAAAGTAGCTGGAAAATGTGTAACGTATTTTAAAAGTCTCAAATGTTCTCTAAAGATTTTGAAGCCCTTAATCTTGGCTTTATTTATCTGCTAAAAACTCTACAATCGGATCTATGCAGCCTATTTTACAAGCTTTCGAATGAGCTCTAGTTGGCTCTAGTTGGCTTCTCTAGTTGGCTTCTCTAGTTGGCTTCTCTAGTTGGCTTCTCTAGTTGGCTTCTCGAGTTGGATAAATAAAGCCAAGATTAAAGGCTTCAATTCTTCTTTTCAGCTTAGAACGAGCTATTGGGACGGGGTATTGCTGGTCACCCTCTAGTTTAGCCAATCGTGCGTCATTTTTCAGCGGTACTCACGCATTTAAGAAGTACAAGCTAGTCGGTTATCTAATAGTGTTAAAACAAACAAAACAAAACCCTACAATTATTCAATTTTCCATATTTCTGCTCATTCTGTACATGCCGCACTTTGTACTTTTGTCACCTTACCGAGAAAGAGAATCCTCGGAATGTATCCTCCATCAGGAGCATACTTGTCATCTTCTGGTTCACCATCATCTTCAACATTCACCATCACGAATTTCTTTGACAACTCGACGAGATCTTTCGTGTTTTGCGAGGATTTGAACTCGCGTTTCAACGCTGAAAATTCAGAGTTATCTTTGTCACGACAGGATCTTAATGAAGTGTTTGAGGCTTTCTTCTGGTTGAAGTCCAAGACTGTCTTTAGGCTTAAGTCCAAGACTATCTTCTGGTTGAAGTTCAAGACTCTCTTCTGGTTGAAGTTCAAGACTATCTTCTGATTTAAGTCCAAGACTATCTTCTGGCTAAAGTCCAAGACTATCTTCTGGTTTAAGTCCCAGACCATCTTCTAGTTTCCGTCCAAGACCATCTTCTGGTTTAGATCAAGTTTAAGCTTGGTTTTTGTCCGAGTAACTTTTAGGCCAGGTTTGACCAGCTATTGACCAGCTATTAGGCCAGATTTGACCAGCTAGAACTCTGCCAAGACTGTCTTCTGGTTTCTTCTGAAAAAGTCGGTTTTAAAAAGCAAATAACAGAGATGATCTCCCATTTTAAACAAATTTCAACTCTTTTTAAAACTCACACGAGCACGCTCCACACCAAGTTTTATGGATGAGGAAGAAGATCGGTTTGTTTTGCTCTTTCGCCACCTCGACAGCGTTTTCCCATTGAACCCAGTCGATATCGCCAGCGAAACCTAGAGATTACTAAAGTAAACAATATCTAAAGTTTACTGCGTAATAACTGTTATACTATGCTTAATTTTATACTCTCTAGCTTAAAGGAAACATCAACTTTGACAGATTCAACTAATGCAATTTGATTTCTACAATTTTTCCATGAAAACCCATTCTTTTTTTGGTCCCATTTGGTCCCATTTGGTCAATTCTTTTCTTTACATATAAAAATAATAAGAAGTTAATCCCAGAAATCTCAGGAAATCCCGAAATCCAGGTTACCTGGATGGGATAGAAAGATGACTGGAGAGGTTGTTTCACTCAATTTTTAAAAATTCTAATTCTTACCAGCTAACGGTTTACCATTTTTTTGACAATTATATCAGTTTTCAAAGCTAACGGGTTACTTGGATTACAAACAAGCTAAAGCTAACAGTCTAAAGCTAGCATTCTAAGCTGACAACCTAAAGCTAACAAACCAAGCTAACAATCTAAGCTAGCGATCTAAAGCTGACAATCTAAAGCTGACAATATGCTAACAATCTGAAGCCACAAGCCAAAGCATCGCTTGACACTCAAGAAAATCTGCTTACCAATTATAACAAACAAGTTATCCGCTTTATCGTTCGCTTGCAACTTTTTCGACTTTAATTTTCTAGTATTGTACCTCAAAACTTACTTTAGACTTAATAAACTCTATTCAAATCATAGAATTAAATTCAAATAAGGTAGATATTTAGATTTAGATTCAAATAAGGTATCTAGGTACCTCCAGCATAGCTCTAGAGCTATGCTGAAGAAGAGAGCTATGCTATGAAACAGCTAGAGCTATGCTGAAACAGCTGGGTTACTTCATTTGAAGCTATGATGGGATAGAAAGATGACTAGAGAGGTTGTTTCACTCAATTTTTACAAATTCTAACCCTTACCAGCTAACAGTTTACCATTTTTGCACAATTATTTCAGTTTTCAAAGCTTCACCCACCATTGCTGAGATCTTTCTCCTTTTTCTCTTCCTTTGCCTCTTCTTTCTTCTCTTCTTTCTTCTCTTCCTCCTTCACTTTCTTCTCTTCTTTTTCTTTCTTTTCTTTTTTTGCGAAAGTCGATGTGATTAAGAGAAAAGTGATCGTCAATAAAAGAAGATTTCTCATTCTTACCCTAAAAATTTTCTGAAAAATGTTTAATCTTGAATTAAAACTGGATTAAAAATACAATAAAAAGGAGTATTTAATCTCAAAATTCTCAAAAAAAGCGCAAAAGATCAAATTGTTTTCAGAAAAAGAAGGGGTTTGTCATTTACAATTTTCGTGTGTGGCGTGTGTTAAAGGAGCTTTAAAGGAGCTTTAAAGGAGCTTTAGAGAAGCTTTAAAGGAGCTTTAGAGGAGCTTTAATGGAGCTTTAAAGGAACTATAAAGGAACTATAATGGAGCTTTAAAGGAGCTTTAAAGGAGCTTTAAAGGAGCTTTAGAGAAGCTTTAAAGGAGCTTTAGAGGAGCTTTAATGGAGCTTTAAAGGAACTATAAAGGAACTATAATGGAGCTTTAAAGGAGCTTTAAAGGAGCTAAATAGGAACTTAAAGGAGCTTTAAAGGAACTATAAAGGAACTTTAAAGGAGCTTTAAAGGAGCTTTAAAGGAATAAAGTAATTGGATATAAAATTGGAATCTTTTAAATGTTTTAACTTTATATTTAACTTTATATTTGCTTTATGAAGAAAATGAAGAAGTCAAGAAGTCAATTTGGAAAGAAATGAAGTCAATTTTGATAAGATTTTAAGCCATTACGACAGCGGGACTAATCTTTAACCTTTTTTTTTGATTAAAACGTTTTTGCTACATTTGTGGCATCTGTTTTCACTAAACTTTCGCTAAAATCGCTAAAGTCAATCGTTTTTACAAAATCTCCATGCAATTTATGCCCCCTTTTTCTAACAGTCTTTCTAAAAGAAAACTTTAATATAAGTAATAGTACAATTGACAATTGAGTACAATTGATTGATTATATGACACCACAATTGATTATAGATGGCTGGGAGTCTTGTGTCCTCAGCAAGAATCTTTGTATCCTAATCAAGAATCCTTGTATCCCAAGCAAGAATCCTTGTATCCTAAGTCACGCCTTTGATCCAACCGCCTAGAAAAGCTAGCTCTTTTACCTGAGTTTTATATTTGCTTTTTGTCAAATTATTCATTTTGAATAAATAGATACTTTTTCATTAAACAACCTTGCAAATCAAATGCAAAATTGATCAAGTCAATGCCAAGTTAACTCATTCAAATCTCGCTGTTTTTTCATTTTAAATACGAGTTTCTTTATCTGGTCACCAGCTGAAAAATCCCCTAACAGCCGGACGCGTAGCCGCCATGGCGCAGTCGAGAGCACCCTGGTCTACGGCCCCCACGACCCGTAATGCCCTCGGGTTCGGCTCCACTAGTGCCATCCAATCTTGATTTTTCAATATTTTATTTTAAATTGTATATTAGATTTAAACTATATTATATCTTGAGCCTTTTAAGATAATTTTAGTGTATTTGACCCAAAGATGGCTGAGAAAAAGCCCAGAGAGACAGACAGACGGACGGACAGACAGACGGACGGACGGACGGACGGACGGACAGACGGACGGATGGGCAGAGGGACGGACAGACGAACAGAAAGACGGACGGACAGACAGACGGCCAGTCAGACGGACAGACGTACAGACGGACAGACGGAGAGACGGACAGACGGACAGACGGACGGCCAGACGGACAGACAACACGGCCAGACGGACGAACGGACAGACGGACGAACGGACAGACGGACGAACGGACAGACGGACGAACGGACAGACGGACGAACGGACAGACGGACGAACGGACAGACGGACGAACGGACAGACGGACGAACGGACAGACGGACGAACGGACAGACGGACGAACGGACAGACGGACGAACAGACTCTCTTTTAGATAATAGATTGTAATCGTAAATTTATCGACAATTTTCAGATAAAGCCAGGCATTTGTCAAAAAGTAAAGCAATTTTTAGATTTCTAATGAAAATTAAGCCTACTTGATCGCACCAAAAGACAATTTGGAGGCTAAGCTCGATCCCAGGTCCCCTAAAAACTTTTTCCTTCTCTAAAATGTGCACTTGAAATCTTTGTCCCGAAACTCTTCCACAAAAAGACGAATTTTTCCTCCAAATACAAGCATTTCCCGGTGTTATTTCCCCAATCGATTCACAAAATTATGCTCGATTCGGGGGAAGTTTTTTTTGTTTGCCTCGCCTCTTCACTTGCCCCATTTTCCCTTCAAAAAAAAAAGGCGAGGAGGTCACAAATCGAATAGATTTGTCGCTGTAAACAAGGTTGTTGGGGAAAAAGTTGTTTTAAACGGGAAAAAGTTGTTTTAAAAGGGGAAAAAGTTGTTTTAAAGGGGGAAAACAATTGTTTTAAACGGGAAATAGTTGTTTTAAACGGGAAATAGTTGTTTTAAACGGGAAATAGTTGTTTTAAAAGGGAAAAATATGATTTTATGCTCTTTCAGGATGCACCATTTTTGTTTTGTAACAAAAAGTATTCAGCTGGAGTGTTTGGATTATAGGGTGGATGAACTAGATGAGCTACCGTAGGCTTGGGAAAGTGTACGCTCATTCGATAAACCATCACCCTGAAATTTCGGAGTATAAAATACTATTTTGTGCTATGAGCGTCGAAATAGCGTAATGAAATGAAGCTTTCGAAGCGAAGCACAAAAGTTGTTTTAAAGGGAAAAGAAGTTGTTTTAAAGGGGAAAACAATTGTTTTAAAGGGGAAAAAGTTGTTTTAAAGGGGGAAAACAATTGTTTTAAAGGGGAAACAATTGTTTTAAACGGGAAAAAGTTGTTTTAAAGGGGAAAAAGGTTGTTTTAAAGGGGAAAGAAGTTGTTTTAAAACGGGAAAAGTTGTTTTAAAGGGGGAAAAGTTGTTTTAAAGGGGAAAAAGTTGTTTTAAAGGGGAAAGAAGTTGTTTTAAACGGGAAAAGAAGTTGTTTTAAAGGGGAAAAAGTTGTTTTAAAGGGGAAACAATTGTTTTAAAGGGAAAAAGTTGTTTCAAAGGGAAAACAATTGTTTTAAAGGGGAAAACAATTGTTTTAAAGGGGAAATAGTTGTTTTAAAGGGGAAAAATTGTATATGTTGTGTCCGATTTAGATTGAACTTATCGCGGACGTCCGATTTAGATTACAGTCTATATCGAACGTCCGATACAGATCGAACAATAATAAACGTGCTTAAGCGTTCTTAAGCGTTTTTTTTTTTGCAATTTTCTGCGCATTTCAAAGAAATTTTATTGTCTTTTTTTGGATGGAATTTTTTGTTTTCTTGTTTTCCTATTAAATGCTGCTTTTTTTAGAGATGGAGGACCTTTTTGACCAAGAATTTGGCGTGTCTTTACAAAAGAAGAAAAGAGGACAAATTCGGTTCTTTTCCAATATCGGGGGAGCGGTCCGATTATCGGGGGAGCGGAAGGAAAATCGGGGGAGCAAATTTTGCCCCCTCGAAAAATGCATTTCTGGGACTTTTATTTTAACTGCAACGTTTTTTTTTTAATTTTTTTGGCAGCGCTACATATGTCCTATATTATCCAAAGTACTGCCATAAAATCCGCGAATTATCGACTCGAATTCCTCTTGAATGCTTGGGGACATTTCGCCGTGCGCAAGTGTCACATACCCAGCGAAATAGATCTTTTCCCTTTGAGCGGACTTTCATCGATTCGCCACAGTTGCAAATCCACGACTGGATGACTCCTTTGGTGACGAAATAATCGATTGCCGTCGATTCCTTGAACGCACAAATATCGGAGAAGCGCATCGTCGTTAAAGTTTTAAAAAAAAACGTTGCAGTTAAAATAAAAGTCCCAGAAATGCATTTTTCGAGGGGGCAAAATTTGCTCCCCCGATTTTCCTTTCGCTCCTCCGATTTTCTTTCCGCTCCCCCGATAATCGGACCGCTCCCCCGATATTGGAAAAGAACCACAAATTCCAACAAATTCCAAGATATCACCATGGAATCAGAAGAAATCCATTTGCCGCAATGCTTGGTAAATCCTTGTGAGACGGACTTCCTTGCTATTGCTGATGTGCCGGAACGTTCAACTGCCTTTCGTGCCGCCATCGGTGATTCTTCTATTCACGGGAAACAAGGTAAGTAACTATAACTATATTTCATTTTTTGCGTGTTCCATTAGGCCATAAACATTGCTTGTGTGCTGGAAAATGCTCATCCAATCGATGTTCGTGCAAAAAGGATGGCCGACTCTGCAATTCAAGATGTCACAATGGCCTAAGCTGCAAAAATAAATAGAAATTTTTAACTCGTTCGTTGTTGTTGTTGGTTTTTTGTTGTTGTATGTTGTAATTTCGCATCTATTCTGTTAACGCTAATAAATTGTTTCATAGTTGGGTTTTCTTTTCAGAAAAAGACAGTAACAGACCTTTGAAAAATGCAGAAAACTACAGAAAACGCTTAAGAACATATATTAAGCATGTTTATATTATTGTTCAATCTATATGTCGTAGCCGATTATGAATGAAATTTTTTGGTAAATCTTTCTAGTAGAGCAACCCTTTAATGTATGAGGACAATATTATATCATCCTGTAGCGAATTAAATTCTACGTCGATTGGTACCAAATTTGTGAGTTTAGGTTAAAAATTACCGGCGCTACAACGTTTCATTCAAAATCGGCGGGACCCCCGTAGCCGATTATGAATGAGTGGGTCTAGAAGCGTCCAACCATCAAGTATTTAGTATCATTCAACGCAGAATCATTAATAATTATGTTAAACTTTTTAAATTAGAAAGATTTGATAAAAAGAAAAAAAATTAGAGCAAAAAAACTGTTTGTTCAAGAGGAAACTTTGAGGCCCCATAATTTTTTTTCTTTTTATCCAATCTTTTTAATTTAAAAAATTTAACATAATTATTGATGATTCTGCGTTGAATGATACCAAATACTTGATGGTTGGACGCTCCTGGACCCACTCATTCGTAATCTGCGTTGAATGATACCAAATACTTGATGGTTGGACGCTCCTGGACCCACTCATACGTAATCTGCGTTGAATGATACCAAATACTTGATGGTTGGACGCTCCTGGACCCACTCATTCGTAATCTGCGTTGAATGATACCAAATACTTGATGGTTGGACGCTCCTGGACCCACTCATTCGTAATCTGCGTTGAATGATACCAAATACTTGATGGTTGGACGCTCCTGGACCCACTCATTCGTAATCTGCGTTGAATGATACCAAATACTTGATGGTTGGACGCTCCCGGACCCACTCATTCGTAATCTGCGTTGAATGATACCAAATACTTGATGGTTGGACGCTCCTGGACCCACTCATTCATAATCGGCTGAAATTCATAATCGGCTACGACATATTGGGTTGGGGAGAATGAGTCGGCGCCAAACTTTAAAGGGACTTTTTGCACACATAAAGCCTTCTTTAAATATACGTTTGGTTTCATCAAAAGGATCCACTATTTCTCTACAAAATGACTTTTGAGAGATTTCACAAAGCTTTTCTTTCTTGGAGTCTATGGACTCCCAAACACAGCTAATCAAAATGGCAAAGAGCCCGACGCATCATTTGAACAGTTTCTTTCACATAAACCTTCTTTGGTGTTTATATAAAAAAGATAGAGCACATTCAATTACTTAAGTTGCCAAATTTGCAGGAAGATCCCACCAATTGTTTTTTCTAGATCACAGTTTGTAGTTTTTGTGAAAAAATGGCTTTTTCTTGAGCGGAGGCGCTGTTTGAATTTTCTTTTAAATGTCGTTTTGTAGAGAATTAGTTAACCATTCTACTGATATCAAACGCATATTATTTGACGAAGTCGAATAGAAGTTTTAGACATTTTTTTGATTTTCGGCGCCGAGTCATAGTCCCCAACCCAATATATTAGGTTGATGCAAAAGTCTTTTTCATTTTTTTCGTACTTCTTTTGAAAAATAACAAAGTCATCAATTAACCTATGGTTTGCTCTGAATGAAAAGTGTTTATTGTTCAATTTCCCATCTTTTTAAGTCAATTTGGGTTCACTTTCAAGCAAATTCGAGAGTGAAAACGGGTTTTTCATAAAAATCTATAAAAACCTCTATAAAGAAATTGGCTGAATCAATTTCTCTGAAAATCTGAAAAGATATCTAACTTTTTGTGCTCTATCTTTTATTTATTAACATCAAGATTGGTTTCCTTAGCTAAAGCGTCTAAAATGCATCATCGAGCCGTCGCCTTTTTTGACTACCCGACTTCAGGCTCTCAAAAAAATCTAGACATAAGACATTTTAAACTCGTTTTAATGTCATTTTGCAGAAAAATAATTGGCCTTTCGAATGCAATAAACCGTTGTTCAATTGGTGCATTTGTTACTTTTTAACGGAAGTACGAAAAAAATGAAAAAGACTTTTGCATCAACCTAATATAAGACGTATTATTGTTCAATCTATATAAGATTTAGATTGAATCTAAATCGGACGTCCGATATAGACTGTAATCTAAATTGGACGTCCGATATAGACTGTAATCTAAAACGGACGTCCGATATAGACTGTAATCTAAAACGGACGTCCGGGCCAACCGGCCCCGATATAGACTGTAATCTAAATCGGACGTCCGATATAGACTGTAATCTAAAATCCGCGATAGACGGACGTCAAAAACGGACGTCCGATATAGACTGTAATCTAAATCGGACGTCCGATATAGACTGTAATCTAAAACGGACGTCCGCGATAGACTGTAATCTAAATCGGACGTCCGATATAGACTGTAATCTAAATCGGACGTCCGATATAGACTGTAATCTAAAACGGACGTCCGCGATAGACTGTAATCTAAATCGGACGTCCGATATAGACTGTATTCAAAGCGGACGCCCAATATATACATTATTGTAATCTAAATCGGACGTCCGCGATAAGTTCAATCTAAATCGGACGTCCGAAACGGACGTAGATTGAATCTAAATCGGACAGAAATTTAAATCGGACACAAAATATATAAATTGTAGAAAAATGATAATAAAAATAACTCAAAATAATAGAAATAATTGAGGAAAGCCGATGAGTTGGATGGATTTTTTTATGGTTCTAGAGGGGGAGACTAGCAGCTCGTCGGCTCGTCAAGGTCAACCAATGGCTCAAGGCAACGATTTGGGTCAATTTTGGTGTTTCGGTGGACTGATTTTTGGGGAATTCTTTTTTGGAAATTTCTTTGGTTATCTTTCTCGATCGAAAAAACGAGATTAGAGACTGATTAGAGTGTGTTCCTTGAGTAAAATTTGCATGATTTCGTTGTACTCGATTAACCGACCTTTTTTTGGCCGAGTAACTACGAGTAATCCTCTTTACACGTCGAGTAAATCGAATATCTTTACATTTGAAGGGAATTTACCAGTTAAACGGCTGAATATCTTTACATTTGAAGGAAATTTGTCACCAAATCACTTAAATAGCTGAATCTCTTTAAAAGGAGTCGTATATAAGGCGGCGGTCGGGATTTTTTGCGTCAATTCTCGCTACAGCACACAAGCACACTAATGCGTACGTTTAGTGTGCTTCTAGCGAGAATTGGAAAAAAACGTGCCCGGAAAAGCGCGTTTATCAAAGCTCAAAGCACGAATTTGAGCTGAGCTTGAATTTGAGCTGAGTTTAAGTCGAAATAAAAGAAAATAAAGGAACATTTCTAATAGAATCATTTCTAGAATCAAAATAGAATCAAAATAGAATCAATTTCAGATCAAAAACTAAGCCAATCCTGTTAAAGAACTCTTCGAAAAAGCGAGAAGAACTCAGAGAAGGCTTTCTTCGAAAAGTGAAGCCTTGAATTGGGTTTGAGTTTCGAGTTCTCCCTTGATTGCCCCTCTTTCCCTCTCACAAAGTGACCTATTTTAGCTTTTCCCCTTTCACTAACCGTTCACAAATCCCATCCACAACAAAAAGAACCCCTCTATTATCTTTATCCTTTCAAAAATGATTGATTACAGAAAAACTTTCGGATCAAAGGTCTATCAAATTTTTCTCTGAAACAGAAAAACTTTAATAAAAGCTTGCGGATATTTTGGAGGCAGGCAAAAGAATTAAAATTTGTTCAAAAGGATTAAAATTCATTCAAAAGTATTCATTTTGATTCAAATTCATTCAAAAGTATTCAAATTCATTCAAAAACCTTTTATTAACCCATCAATGGGGGTTTTTTTTTATTTTTCCGTTTTGTTTGTGCTCGAAAATCGATATCCTCACGCAGCCTAGCGAAAGGGAAACAGGGACACTTTGAACGAACCTTGAACAGGAACGCTACCTTTAGACTCACCACTAATGCGTTTTTTTGAAAACGTAAACTTGGGAGAAATAACCGTACTTTTAGTGCAACTTATTGCAAAAAAATTGATGCAAAAAGATCATCGGCGCCGCCTTATATACGTCGCCTCATAAACACCGCCTTATATACGTCGCATCATAAACACCGCCTTATATACGTCGCATCATAAACACCGCCCTATATATGTCGCCTCATAAACACCGCCTTATATACGCCGCCTTATATACACAGCCTTGTATACGTCGCCTCATAAACACCGCCTTATATACGTCGCATCATAAACACCGCCTTATATACGTCGCATCATAAACACCGCCTTATATACGTCGCCTCATAAACACCGCCTTATATACGTCGCCTCATAAACACCGCCTTATATACGTCGCATCATAAACACCGCCCTATATACGTCGCCTCATAAACACCGCCTCATATACGTCGCCTCATAAACACCGCCTTATATACCTCGCCGCAGATACACCGCAGATAATAGCTCATTTTGTAGCCAATTTGATGTAGTTTCTTAAGGTAAAGCCATCTAAAACAATTTTTCGTTGAAAGTAGAAAAAAGAGGGCGAGGAACAAATTCAGGGCAATTCTCAAATGTGAAAACAGCGACCGAGTTCAACTGAAGTCGTTCCTCGCCCTCTTTCTCCTAGCTTTGAAAAACCAAATGTTCAATGTAGCTTTACTTTAAGAAACTACATCAAATTGGCTACAAAATGAGCTATTAGGCAAGTTTTTTGGCTGAGTAGAAAATTATTTATAGGCATTTTAAGGCATTTTTTGAACCCTAAAATTTTGGGGCTTAAAAAATTTTTCTACTCAACCAAATGAGTTAATTTCAAAAATTTATTATAAAATCTATGTATTATGAACATTTTTATGTGGGTGACTTTATGGATTGGATGCCCGGAAATACCCTCATTCGTTAGCGGCTGAATTTCGTAAGCGGCTACGACATATACACCGCCTTATATATGTCGCCTCATCTACCTCACCTCATATACACCGCCTTATATACGTCGCCTCATCTACAACGCCTTATATACGCCTTATCGATGTCAAATTCAGAAATTCAGCTTAACAAAAAACTGCCAAAGGTTGAATTTTCGTTTAAAAGTTCGTAATTAAAGGAAGTTTGTGTTAAACTCGGTTTTTTTTCTTCCTCTAACAAATCAAGCGCTTGTTTTGTCTTGTTTGTAACACACATTTGTAACGTTTGTAACGTTTGTAACGCTTGTAAACAATGCGAACGCTTGTAAATCAAATGCGAACGTTTTTCTTGCATAATATGTTTTTGGAATTCAAAATCTTTCCAAAATTCGAGTCAAAATCGAAATTTCTGGAGGCCTTGCAAAGACTATTTATTGACTAATCGTTAACAAAGCGGTTCTTAGTGATGTTTTTGAATAGAACCATAACAAATGCATGAATAGAACACCAGGGTTCTGAGATCGAAGAAAAAAAGAAAAAGAAAGAAGAACAAAAAGCTAAACTGATCATAGAAATTGGATGTTAAATCAAATTTCTTTAAAAAAAAAGAATCAGTAGAATGAAGAAAAGAGAAGGCTTATTTAGCACAAGGCTGGATCAACGCCAGTGCTTGGGATCTACCCATTGTTTAGCAGAATTTAAAAAAGATACTGTAAAGTCCTAGTCTTTGATTACAGTATGCCAACTAAAGCCAGCCAACTAGAGCCAACCAAATAAAGCCAGTCAACTAAAGCCAACCAACCAAAGCCAGCCAAATAAAGCCAGCCAAATAAAGCCAGTCAACTAAAGCCAACCAACCAAAGCCAGCCAAATAAAGCCAGCCAAATCAAGCCAGCCAACCAAAGCCAGCCAAATCAGGCCAGCTAAATCAAACCAGCCTCGGTCGCTTTTGCAATTTGTTTCATTATGTAGTTCAAAGAGATTACGCAACAATACGAATTGCAAAACTGAAACTCGCCAGTCTAACTGATGACTGAATAGCTTTTTCTTTTTTCTTTAATTAAAACTATAAACCATTCAGTTCAGGCTTGCAGTTGGAAAAAGCGAAAAATTGAATATCTTTTAATTTTCAAAGAAAAATGGCTGCAAAATGGCTTGACAACGACGTCTTTTTTTTTTGCTAGTCTTGCTCTCACTTTGCTCCCATTTTTCTTCTACTAGACAACAGTTTTTCGAAAAGTTTTTTATACCATTGTGTAGCCCAAATCAAGGACTACATTTTGATACCAAACAAGCGAAGCTCCTAGTAAATGGGAATTCCATTCGGCGCAATCTTTATGGCTCCTTTTTGCGCTTAAGCTATTTTGTCGACTTTTTACTGTACTGCTTTGACTTGCTTTGACTGCTTTGACTTGCTTTGACTGCTTTGACTACTGTACTACAGTATCTTTTAAAAAATGAGCTTTACAGTATCTTTAAACTTTAAACTTTAAAGAAAACATCATCTTCTATAAACTATCATATCAAATCGAAACGAAGCACAAATCGAAACGAAATACACGAAGATTTGAACGACGGGAGAGTACAAACGACTCGTAGACCTAATCAATAGGTTTGGGGGATAGGTAGAGACAAATGGAAAGCACAGCTAACCAAGCTAGCCTTTTTTTTTAAAAAACTGATTTATCTATATAAACTTGGACTTGGTGCTGAGAGCTTTGTGCTGAAAGCTTTGTGCTTAAAGCTTTTTGCTCAGAGCTTTGTGCTCAGAGCTTTGTGCTCAGAGCTTTGTGCTCAGAGCTTTGTGCTCAGAGCTTTGTGCTGAAAGCTTTGTGCTGAAAGCTTTGTGCTCAGAGCTTTGTGCTGAAAGCTTTGTGCTCAGAGCTTTGTGCTGAAAGCTTTGTGCTCAGGCTTTGTGCTGAAGCTTTGTGCTCGGAGCTTTGTGCTGAAGCTTTGTGCTCAGAGCTTTGTGCTGAGCTTTGTGCTCCAGAGCTTTGTGCTGAAGCTTTGTGCTCAGAGCTTTGTGCTGAAAGCTTTGTGCTCAGAGCTTTGTGCTGAAAGCTTTGTGCTCAGAGCTTTGTGCTGAAAGCTTTGTGCTCAGAGCTTTGTGCTGAAAGCTTTGTGCTCAGAGCTTTGTGCTGAAAGCTTTGTGCTCAGGCTTTGGTGGCTGAAAGCTTTGTGCTCAGAGCTTTGTGCTGAGGCTTTGTGCTCAGGCTTTGTGCTGAAAGCTTTGTGCTCAGGCTTTGTGCTGAAAGCTTTGTGCTCAGAGCTTTGTGCTGAAAGCTTTGTGCTCAGAGCTTTGTGCTGAAAGCTTTGTGCTCAGAGCTTTGTGCTGAAAGCTTTGTGCTCAGAGCTTTGTGCTGAAAGCTTTGTGCTCAGAGCTTTGTGCTGAAAGCTTTGTGCTCAGAGCTTTGTGCTTAGAGCTTTGTGCTTAGAGCTTTTTACTCAGAGCTTTTTGCTCAGAGCTTTTTGCTCAGAGCTTTGTGCTTAGAGCTTTTTACTCAGAGCTTTTTGCTTAGAGCTTTGTGCAAACTACTTTCTGCTGAGAACGAAAACGCAAACTTTCTATTTCATTACAATGGCCAGCTATGCCAAAAGCGTTTCTAGACTTCCAAAAACAAGTTTAGTTCTCATTTTTCAACAATTTTTCGACAATTTTTCAACTTTAAATAGACAAATCAGTTAAATTCGACTTTCTTTTTTGACGAGATTTTCTAGAATAAAGAAACCCATATTTTTAGAGTTTTGGGGAAGAAATAATGACTTAGCGAAATTGCAGCGAAACCGTAATTTGTGTGGAGAAGAAGAAAAAAACGGGGAAAAGGGGGAAAAACGGGGAAAAGGGGGAAAAACGGGGAAAAGGGGGGACCAGTATGCAAAATGAGATTTTTGGGGGGAAATGTGTGGGGATTTTGAAGATCTCTAGAGTTCGATGAAGAATTGCAGCTGCACATCGCCGACCCATTGTGGCGCAAAGCAGTCACCGGTAGCTGCAGCAGCTCGAGCGCATGCCTCAGCCTGGAAATGGAAAGGTTAAGAAAGTTTTAGAGAAATGTTTGTTATTGTAGACGCTAGGTTCTATGATTCTTTGAAGATGATACATTGTTCAAAAAAGATGTCTCAACTGGATTCAAAGACAAGCTAGACTTGAGCCTATATGCTAAGCTCCGAAAAAGTGTTACGTATGCGACGCTACGTATGTTACACTACGCATGCTAGGCTACGTATGTGACGCTACGTATGATACCCTATGTATGCTACGCTATGTATGATATGCTATGTATGCTACGCTATGTATGCTTCGCTATGTATGATATGCTATGTATGATATGCTATGTATGCTACGCTACGTATGTTACACTACGCATGCTACACTACACATGCTTACACTACGCATGCTACACTACACATGCTAGGCTACGTATGATACGCTATTTATATTACGCTACGTACACTACTGGACAATGAAATATGATATTTGAAAAAAGATCGTCACTTTCGCGCGTCTGTAACTCCGTTGTCTTTACCGTATTTCTAAATATTAATATTATCATTGTGTAGCCCTTGAAAAGGCTTTCAGGAAATGTAGAACACTAATATTCGGGTTGATGCATAATTATCCGGACTTCTTTTGCGTGCTTGTATCTTTTGTTTTGAAAGCTTTTTGTCCTATTTCTTTTTTAAAATATTCGTTGACTTCTTTAGTGAACAAAATGCGTGGTAACAATCATATCCATCTTCGCCATATCATGCTCTACCACTTCGAAAAGGGATGGTCGGCCCGCAAGTGTTTCGCGATCTCAAAGAACTGAGAAGCCCCAACGGACTACCACGTCAATCGATCGCTCAAAATTGGCAAACAAATAAGATCTACAACGATTTGGATGCGGACTTGATAGACGTGTTAAAGCGTGGATTGCCTCCAAAGATCGTTTATTCTTCGCTCGTTGGAATCAGATCGTCTTCCAAGCACAAATGGCAATCAGTTATTGATGTAGGCGGTGAATATGCTC